>JANHGB010046973.1:54321-117802 GCA_026283785.1 Coracopsis vasa
TTTTTTTTTTTTTTTTTTTTTTTTTTGTAGAAATTAGGAACAGAAGCTTCTGGATCAAATTGAAAATGTATCTCAGCGTGCTTGGAAGTTATCCAAATAGCATCTGCCACAGTATTTTGTCTAACCCTAAACGCTTTTCTTTTCATGATAAATTTGTACGGTATGATACAATTAAATGCACTTCCTATGGAGCATCGAGGAAGTCTGGCTGTCTCTTTGGATGACTTTTTCGGCATATTTCATACCATCATGTCTGCTTGGCATAATATCGTATAAGGGATATACATTATTTCAGCTATAGGTTTTGGTATGTTTCTCCGAATAAAGAGTCACTAAAAATAGATTTCAAAACTAAAATTTTAGCATGACAATTGACACTGTAGAGCAGTGCTGCTTAGCCATCCGTGTATTTCCTTTATAATATTTTATCACTATAATATTTTATCCTATTTTATATAATATTCATGTAATGTTCTGTATGTCACATTTAGAAGGCACAAAGGATTATTTTCTCTGCTTAATAACCACACTTGTGTTAAGAAGTGGGACCTAAACCTTTTCACCCAAAACTTACCGGTTCATCAACACTGGAGATGCAGCAGGGGTCACACTTGGTTTCATTTAATTTTCCTTTCTGTCTATGGCAATAGTGACTACTGAAATTAACCCACGCAATTAATTGTTCTGATTTCCTTCACTTAAAAATGACTCCTGCCTGGGTAGGGAAGATCAGTGTTACTCTTTTCGTGGGGCGTTTTAATAAGAAGGGGTAATGACTGGAGCCACTGGTGAGTGCTGCAGCACGGGTTTCCTGTGATGGCTGCTGCAGCTGGTGGTGGCTGGGTGCTGGCAGGTCCCTGTCACCCCGCCGGCATGAGCACCTGGCATGCAGCATCTGGCGTCTGGCGAGCAGGCCCAGCCCGGCCGATGTAGCACTGTTTGTAATGAGAAATCTAAACAGGGAATGGCAGCGAGGCATGACAGGAATGTGTTTCCATTGGAGAAGCCCGTGCAGAGAAAAAGCATAAGCAAAGCCATGTCCAGAAGGCCTTTCAGCTGGCCAGGACGGAAGACTGATGTTATTGTACATGGGCTGTCACGTTGCCAGTCTTGCCTCACGGATTTGTTTTCTCTCATGCTCTCCCTCTCTCTCTCCCTCTCTCCCTGCTTTCCTCCCGGGGCCGGCTGTTTGCTCAGGTGGACAGTGACACCGTTTGGAACGAGCTGCACTCGGCTGGGGCGGCACGCATGGCGGTGGGCTGTGTCATCGAGCTGGCGGCCCGCGTCGCCTCCCGGGAGCTGAAGGTGAGGTCCGGGCCGCGCTGTGGGTGGGAGAGCCGGGGAGGCGGAGTGAAGGGGGGCTGAAGGGAGGCGTTGTTCAGCTGCTCTGCTCCAGGAGGGTGCCCGGAGGAGGGACTGGAGGAAGTTCACGAAGGTGTGGAAGCTCTTCCAGTCCTCACTGGGGATGGTCTTGCTGACTATAGGAAGAAGCAGTTGTGGGTGCTCAGAGGGTGGGGTTGCCACAGCTAGAGGTGAAGTTACTCATAGCATGCACACTTCTGCAAGTGGCTGTGGCACTGCCTTTTGAAGTGTGTTTTTACAATATTTTGGATTTAATATGGTTGTTTAGTCACGTACGGAACCTCAGTATACCACCCAGAGAGAGGGGAGGAAAACAGTGGGTGTGCAGGCGAGGAGGAAGAGGAGGTGCTGGGGAGGAGAGCGGTGGCCCAGGAGGTGCCTTTCTGCCAGGCTGGCTGCCCTCAGACTCCTCTCCCCGGCCCCCTTCCCTTTCCTATCTCCATGCTGCGTGATCTGCAAGGCATGATGTACAAACCCCAAATTATCCCCAGTCTAAACAATTTATAAAAACTCCAGACCTGATGATCTTTGACATTTTATTTGGTGTTTTAACAGCCCTATTTAAAGGTACACCATATGCAGCCGGAGAGCAGGCTCACCCCAATAAACACTGTTGGAGCTAACATGTCTCCTTAATGAAACTGTTTATTCACTTTCCAGACCAAATACTAATGGATTCAGTCCTGTTTCCCAAATCAAGATAGAAATAAATATTTCACAATTAGCCGTGTACAGTGATTTTAAAAATTCCAAATCTGAACTTGAGAGTTTTCTTCCTGTATATCTGTCCTACTTCAAAATACATTAGCTATATATTTGAGGAAGAGTACATCTGTTTATGTGTATATATACATAGATATAGAATATATAGGTACATAAATAACAGTGTGCTCATGTGAAATGCACCTCTGACCCAGCTGAATGGAGTTACTAAACTTTCATATTCAGACACCAATATCATTAGCCAGGTACTACACAAAATGTGCAAATTTTGGGATCTCAGATAGAGCATAGGGCGCATCATATGGGATCCTGTTGTGTATCCTGTCTGTTGTGTACTTTATCCCCATTAAGCTTTTTTGGACACAGTAGGATTCAATACATAACTCACTGTGCATTAATCACACTAAACAGGACTAATGAAAGTGAAGAAGGATTTTTTAGCTAATTTTTACATTTGGTAACTGACGTGTCAGTCTCTTAACGCATCATAAAAGCAAGTTTTGATGAGAATACTGAGATATGTCCTGTGTGCAGTTGACATGAGCAGGGTCCACTGCAGAATCTTTACCACTTAGATCTGTACCATTGTGGTGTCTTGCCACAGTATGAATGCTTTTGGTTGTTTATGGGTGTGTAATAGACAGTTGAAAAGAATCAAACATCAGCCACTGGAGAGACCTTGGTTGCTACTGACATTGAACAGTCTCTGAACAAATATATTAAACTTAGTACTGGTTTGTAGTTTACTGTAAAATTATTGTTGATCCTAAACAGAATGTCTACAGTGCAGAGAACTGAAGCAGTCTTATGGTCTTATGCAACCTGCAGTTAAGACATAGAAAAGGTAATTGTTAAAGATGTGCCAAGAAGCTGGTTTATCTCAAATCATCAAGAAAATAGGAATGGAAAGGATTTGCTGTGAAATTTGCTGTGAAAGAATACTGATGCCATTCCTGAAAGCTGTTTATCTAACCTGTTCCTATACTTCCAGCATGAAGCCCAATGACTTACATGCCACCATGCCAACTGTATGAAATAACAACCTGCATGTGGTATTTATAATTTAAGATTATGAAAATGTTGTTCAGGTCCAATTAACAGAAGAAAAGCATGCTAGGAGAAGTTCTGGAAATGCACTGATCCTGACATTACCTATTTTGGCAGAGTCCTTTTATGTTTGCCTTATCACTGCATCTCTACAAACCTGGATTTTGATGCAAGTGGTTCCCAGTAAATGACGCTAGGGGGTTTGCAGTGTATTCTTGGGGTTTTCTACGTGGTGTTCAGGATGGTATTTTAGGTAGCTGTAAGATTTTAGCCCCACAGATCTTTATGTTTCAATCTACCTTTCTGACTTTACATGTTGCTTTTCCATCTTGCTGGCAATTTTCCTCTAGAAACATATGTGTTGTATTGATCAGCTATTTCTGGTGTAGTGAAAAATGCCAATTTTTTAGCGTACTTGTGAAGATCTGAGGGCACGTAAGTGAGCTGACCACTTCCATGTGCATTCATTGAGCAAATATGCATGTGAAGCAACCATTTGGAGCCAGTACTGTGGGCACTGAATGGGAGGATTAAGCTGTGATGGGAAACTGGAATGATCTGCTGCAGCTTCAGAATCTTTGGATGACAAAAAAAGCACCTTCCACGAACTGTGTGTAAACTATAACAGCTCTGCAACATGTTAACAGCAAGATGAGAGCAGTGAAGAGGCATGCTACAGTTTTTCCCTGGAAGTTTTCCACAGTGGATTGCTATCAGAAGGTG
This sequence comes from Coracopsis vasa, assembly GCA_026283785.1. Lineage (NCBI taxonomy): Eukaryota > Metazoa > Chordata > Aves > Psittaciformes > Psittacidae > Coracopsis > Coracopsis vasa. The sequence continues at coordinate 58,177 of JANHGB010046973.1, forward strand.
CACTCATTTGGTGTCATCTTAAGAAAAAAATACAAAACTTAAATTATGAGACAGGGCATACTGATTTGTTCTGAAATCCCCCAGTTCTCTGAGAAGAGCTGCGTGTCCTGAATATCACAGTGGCAGACTTAAAATCCACAGCAAGGACTTCACAAAGGGCGGTGCTCCAGGTTGCAGCAGAAGAGGCAGTGGATTATCTACCCACTGCACTGGGGAATCACTGGGGAATTGCTTTTTACTGAAGCAGCCACAGGGACATTAGGATAAGCTGAGTGAAACTATCTAGTGTAGGCAAAGTCTGAGACAAGAAGCCTCTTGAATGAGACACTGAAGACATTCACTTAACAACTGTTTTTCTGACATGAGAATTATCAAATTTGTCAGTGTAGTTGGGTATGAGCAGCCCAAATATTTCTTACAGCTTGATGAATCAATATATATGTTTTTATAAAGTCTAACATGTTTTTCCTAAAATTAAAATTTTATATAATAGTTTATTTTATGGACATGTATTCAATTAATCTATAAAATATATTACTTAAAATGCTGAAGATTAATGTCTTCACTGCCTAGCTAGAGTGTAGAGACTAACAAATATAAACTGCCCTGTGTTGACTGGCATCTGACATTTAAAGACCATTTCAGTACGGAGAGAACATTTCAATTTATGTTTATTTCATGGTCTCTACTGATTTCGCTTGCTATCTCATACAGTGATAGTATAGACATATTCTTCTAAAAAAAGGCTTAAGACTACAAAATAAATCATGAAAGTCTGCAGAACAATTGAGAGATTCACTACAGAGCTGTGCATGAGTCAAGCTCATATGCAAGGCAAAAGGTTCTTAACTTTTTTCTGAATTTCCTGAGATTATCAGTCCCATTTCACACAGGTCTCATCTGAGAACAGCAACATTTTGTTCATCTGATTTGGACAGTGCTCAAGAACTGAGAAGGAGTTAAGAGTTCTCTTCACAATTGTTCAAACCCCTTGTGAGACATCAGATTTCTTTGATCTCCTTGGCTAATGGGGAAAGCATCAATGTGACAGTGCTAAGGATGTAAAACAAAAGGGTTTACTGGAGTTCTCCGGCTGTAATAGTAATTCTCTATTGAGAGTAATTCTCACAGTAATAGTAAATTACTGTGGTGGTATTTTGCTTGGTTTTGTTGTGTTTGTTTTGTTTTTTTTTTAATCAGGACAAATTGCCCCTTTCTGAAGAGTCTTAATATGGATGGGTTTTATTTAATTATATGGAAAAAAAATCCCAAATTAAAGATTTGGGGGTTTGTTTTAGTAAAATAATGAGCACTCACTGAGATCAATTTAATACACTTTTGAGATAATATTTAATAGCTCATAAAGAATCACACCACTGAAGTATATAGTATGATAAATATGATGTCATACTGAATCAAATGCTATACTTTTTACATTAATTTATTTACATACATGATGAATGTCATGGTGGCAATATTGCAATAGGAGATAAGCCTAACTATTACATGAAGGTCACCTTTTTTTTGAGTGTTTTATAGTTTAGGGAACCTGCTGATACATGATAAGGAATTTATGTTTTATGGAATTGGTGCCACAGCTCTCCTGTATCTACCTTTGTTCCATTCTCATTTCCCCAATAGATTTATGTAAGTGGCTTTTAATTATCTGTTGGCTGACCGCAGACCTTTAGAAGAGTGGAGTATGTGGAACTCAGTGAATACAATCCCACCACCGTCATTTGCTATATTGAATAAATTATTTTAACAAATCAGATAAGTCTTGTGATATATTCATTTGAGAAAGAAATGCAGGTAGTGCCCTGCATATGATTTCTTGCATGCAATATAGCTTGTGAATTTGGAAATCGTTGTCTCTAGCCTCTAATAACTGCACCTTAAGAAGGAAGGCCCTAAAAGATATGCATCAGTAGGGAGAACTTATATTTCCTGAAATGTTTCCTAAGGATCTATTTACTCTTTTGCCTTGCCACAGGAAAATAAAGATGTGATAGAAATACGTTGCTAAATGCTCACAGTGTCCCAGTCACTGCTCTGCAGTAATGAGGCAGATTTCAGGAGTGTGTGATCTAATGGCTTAGTGACACTGGAAGGTGCTGTCTGGCTCTGCCTTCACATTTATTTCCCAGCCTGGCCCAGCTATTACATCGACTCTGATGCTCAGCTCGGTTCACCTCCCAGCCCTGCCAGCATGCTACTTCACTCACAGGCAGCTAGTCACAAAGAGACTCTCTGCTTGCCTGCACTTGGCTATCCTGCACAGCAGGCTCTCCCCTCTTGCTGCTGAACTGGACGAGTACAGAGGTTGTTCAAACCCCACATTAGACAAGTCTCAGAGGAAATTAAGAAGGGTTCCTTCATCTGAGGTCGCTCTTGATGTTCAGATTTCATTTGTAACTCTTATTGCTTGCAGAGAATCTCACCTTCGGGACTTAGCTTGCCAAATTACTGTTTTTTGTGAAAGACTATATGTTGCTGGTATTACCATTTTGTTAACCAAATTATTCATGCTGATGATGACCCCTTTTATTGCCAAATATTAGGTATTTATTAAATGTTTATTTCTTCTTTAAAGAAGTTGAAATTCAGGTAGATGATTATGTTGGTATGATAATTTTGCAATATTTGCACTATGTTGCATAATGTCCTTCAAAATATCTATTCTTTTAATGGTTGTTTTATTGTGTGCTGTTTTGTGAATATTAAGTGTGTCTTAACTTCTTTTCTGATATCATTTCTTTGGCTGTCCCTTAATATCTTGCAATTGACTGGCAGGAAAAAAAAAAACCAAAAAAACTAGCAGTGAAAAATATAATTTAAAAAGAGTATACCTAATAAAAAAATCTTTTCACAATGGGAGATGACTTTCCATTATCATGGGCAACTCAGAGCCAGAGTAGATCATGGAACTACTGAAAATCCAAAGTAACATTTCTGAAATGGTTTTCTTCAGCCTCAGATGACCCCATTCAGTGCTATTATAAGATGGAATTAATTACTTTAAGTACAATACCCACAATAAGGATTACTGACTAGTTTACTTTGCATATCCTTTAAATATGTCAATATTGGCGATGGCAGCACTCTTTATTGTTATAAAAACACATAAGCACCATATATTTTTAATTTTACAAATTTGAGACAGAAGAGGCCTACACAGTAAATTACAAAGGGCTGGCAGAATTTGTATAGTAATTCCCTACTTTTAAAAATCTGAATGAATTAAGAAGCACTTTTGAAAAAGAACACATGAGAAAAATGGCACATAAGTTTAAAGTGTGGTCTGGGACTATCTTGAACATCACTTCAGCTGAATTGAGTGAAGCACAAACTCTTTCTCTGCCTGGTCATATGTATATGTGTGCACACATGTAAAGTTGCCCTGTTGGTAGTTAGAGATCATTTAAGAGAATGAAAGCAATTGAAAAGAGTTCCTCCAAATCAGAATCTGATATGTTCCTGGGATGGTTCTTTCTAATATGTCAGATTGAATCAATACCAAAATAAACCTCCTGCATTTGTTCATTGCTGCTCTAATGTCTTTTTATAATCCATGGATAACTTAAATTGAACTTGAAACTCTCATTCCAATTGAGCTTGGTTATTACTGTCCTCAAGGCCTTTGTCACACAAGGCTATGGAGGGATCATCACACAGTAAATTGTACCAATCTAGTGAATAAGCAGAATTAGCTAAATCAACCCCCTCACTCCCCCAAGCTCTTAGTTTTCTAGTCTTAAAAGTATTCTGTGTAAAAGTCCCTCAACCATGTTTCACAGCTCTACAGCTATGATTTCTTAGAACAAAACCTAAGTATCTTTCTAAAGGGTAATAATCAAAAAGAGCTGAAAATAAATGTCCCTAGTCCCACAACATCCTCCTTCCAGAAAAGCTTCACTCCAGAGAATTTCCATGCCTGATTGAACAACACAGAACCCTACGCAGCTCCTCTGGTTGCCTACAGAAGTCTCCTTTCCTAGGAAGTACTCTGTGCTTAGATGCCTCCTGGACAGTACTGTTCCTGTAGGCTCTACCCTACCCTTTTTTCTGCCTCTCTGTCTCACCGTCTGACCCACAATACCCTCAAAAAAAAAATCTGAATGATGTTAGGCAGCCACAAAAAGAGGCATTTTTTCTACACCCATGCACAACATTTTTAGTAGTGTGTAACGAATGCTTATTTTGCTAGTGTTAAAGATATGACTGATAAAAGCCATCAATCAAAGTTACTAATAAAGTCTTTTAGATAAGTAGTTTGTATTCTTTGCTTTTACAAATTGCAAAATTACAATATTTAATATGGAACCATTTCTTAGATACTTTATCCCAGCAATTATGGTTATATTTATAGCTAAATGACTGTTATTATTTCATATAGTAGTACGACTTTAATTATATGTGTAGTACATAGCTTATCTCCATGACCGCTCTGTTCTTAAAACTGTTTACTTTCTTTCCTGATATAGTTAACACTAGTCGTGGCTAAGCAGGTCATCTTGGTTTTATATAAGTTAGCTTGCAAACACCAACTTTTCATTGCGTATTTTCTGGTGCCATCCTTTTAGACCTTCAGGAAACCAGACAGGGAACTTTGTGCCATCAAAGACTTAAATGTTTAATGTCCATTTCTGTGTTCTTGGCCCCTACTAGCTTCCTCTGAAAGAAAATGGTATTCCCTCCTGTCCATTACTGTTTTTTTTGGTAAATCTACGTGCTGCTAATACTGCTCTGTTAAATCATGGATTCCTTTCACTGCATTCTCAGACCCCCAGGGCCAGATACTGGCTCCTGCTCTGGCAGTATGAATAGGTTGTAAGATTGTCCTAAACGGGTACCTGAGGATTGTCTTGTCCACCATTGTCTTGTCCACCACTCACCCTTACGCTTACTCTCCCTGCTGGATGGCATAACTTGGCATCGCATTACAGCATAAGTGACACTGGCAGGAATATGATTATCTGCTTCAGGGTACCAGTTGCAAGAGGATTGTCGTAAGCAGACGAGACATAAAGCAGCCTGATGTTTGTTATTGTAGGAATTAACTAAGCCACAGATAGCTCGATTAAAGATGCCACTAAGATCACTTCAGGGTTACACTCTGTCAGATACACTGTATAGACCACCTCTTAAATTTAATGAAATAGGTTTGTATATAGCTTTATAGCTTTGTGAGAATAAAAACTTGTATATATATAAAACATAAGAAATATCAATTTTGACAGGAGCAATGGATAAATTTCTGTATAACTAGAGATATTTCTACAAAGAAATGAAATATTAGCTTCAGTGATTGGTGTCTCTTCTGAAGAGAACCCTGTGCACACTGAAGCAAAAATAAAACCTTTCCATTTAAAACAAGTGAATGTCCAAGAATGCCATTTTGAAGTGCTTCTAATTTTAAGAGCTAAGAGCTAGATAGGTTAAGGGATTTAAACATGCAGAAAGTAAAATCTTTGACACCTGGCTTTAGGAGGATGTTTCTGCTACTGCAGGAAATAATTAAAGCTCCATAAGTTTGAATAAGAACTGAGGAAGAACATGACTCTAGACCTGTTGTTAAAAACTCACTAAAAGATGTGTCTCAATGTCTACTTTATGGACCACATAACCTAAATACTCACACAAGTATGCAAAGAATATCTAGAAATTCATCCCTACATTCAAGAAGGAGTTGAATCTGAGATTTCTACTGCTTCAGTAAATGCTTTTGGAGTGCCTGTTGGGGTTTACTCATATTTCTTGCATGACACTGGCTTTTCTTGGAGTCAACAGAAACCTCAGCGTACCTTGAGTGTGAGACTGACTGAATTACTTGTAGTCCACTTGGAACCTAGGCAGAGCAAGCTACTCACTGTCAAACAAAGGGAAGAGTTGCATGACACCTTGCTACATTCACCACATACTGCTCTAGGGAAAAACTGTGTAGGTCTAGTTTTACCCCCTTGTATAATAGAGACACCAGTGGAACCCTACTAGGGATGATCAGTCCCAAGGCCTGGAGTAACCGCCTGTGTTGTGATATTGTCTTGAGAGACTGTCTTGGAGAGGTTCAGAGGGAGATATAGTAGAAGCCCAAGCATGTTGTAGCCCAACACTGTAACCCAGCATGCTACAGAAAGGAATCAACTGAACCCCCAAAGACAAGAAGGCCACAGTAGGATGTACACCTCTGTTCTTTGGAAATCAGGCATCCAACTACCTATTTGGATTTATGAAAGAAGAGAATACTTAACTTACTGTGGAAAAAGAGTAATATTTTTTCTTGGTTTTCATTAGTGATCCAACTAAGTAGGTCTATCTGCAACGGATCTTTTTTGTAAACTGAGTTTGAGCAGACTTCTCTTTGTTGTTCAAATATGTGCAGGTTTTAGAATATCTATATTCAGGCTTTACTCTTTAACCTCAATTTTAACTAAGGTAATCATATAATGGTACAGACATGAATCTTTTTCCTAATGTTCATGTCTGTCAGGCAGTTTAATGCTCTGTCTACATATAAAGGTGTCTGTATCCTAGTATAAATAAGGTTCTGTATAAAATGCTTTGAATTTATGTGTGTTGGCTTCATTTAAAACATAGTGCTCTGTGTTAGTCTTTCTATCTTTAAAGCAGATTTTTGCCTTTCTGTCTACTGTTCTGAGCTCACTGTCTGGTATTTAAATATTGCCTAAATAAATTAATGTTCCATTCTACTAATGTACAATGTGTTCATAGAAAGTTTGAAAGTAGAAGAAATAAAGTGTTCTATCAATTGAAAGGTTGCTGTTAATACTGTATAGTAACTAGTTTTCAGTGTTTAATAAAATTTGATTATATTATATGCTTTATCATCAATATAACATATGCACTATATTTTAAAAAAAAGAAAATTTCCTATGTGAATACTGAACTCCTTCTAATGTAAAAGTACATATAAAATGGTCACAACACTGATGCAAATGTCCGTGCTTATGGAGAACTGTAGCAGTCAGCTTAAGCTCTGATAGCAGAAACTAGCTAGCTATAAGAAAACAGGCCTTCCAAACAGTCATGTCAAAGTAAGGGAACAGAAAAGAGAAGCCTATACTGTAACTAGCTGTCAGGTTGTCAAAACCAGCAGTGTTGATTTTTTCTGTCTCTATATTGCTGCAAAAAATCCTTCAAGAGATAATCATCTTAATTATTTTGATCATTTGGGAATGCTGATAAGGTTGGATGATAATGATCTGTGACCTGAGCAGGGGCAGCTGTAAGCCTTGCATGGACTTTTTCCAAATTCTTACAAATATCAAGAGAACAAAATAAAGGTAGCTTGATGCTCTGCCTCTAGTAATAACCTCTTCTCTAAGTCTGTTTTCACTTTGTCATCTACACATTCCTCAATAGACACATACTTTGTTTCTCATAGACTCTACAAAAGAATTCTTCACAGAATTCTTCTCGAAGTCATGTTTTGTGTGAAAAGGAAATATTAAAAATCCTCCGAAGGATAAGGATAGGGATGTAGCTTACAGCGAAAAGCTGGTTTGGTTCTGCAGATTAGTGAGGTCCTCAAGGTTTGTTGTGTTTTTTTTGATGGTGTGTTTGATCTATAGGCAATTTATAATCCACCTCCAGGAATGCCTGCCTAAATATGAACATATATATTTGTTCTGACTCTAGTATTTTTTGTTTGATTTGTTTTGGGGGTTTTTGGTTGGTTGGTTTTGTTTGGAATTTTTTTCTTTGCTTGTTTGTATGGATTTATTTTGTTTGGGGTTTTTTTAGTATGAATATTTAACAAAAAATAAGGCATGTGTCAAATCCCCCAGATTCTTTAAATGGTGGCTGGAAGAATCACCCTTACAGATGTACTTCATTTGCGTTATAGTTTAAGTTTGCTGTAGTCTGATAGAAGTTTGGCCACACTCCACAAAAATGCTGGCTGCTTGGGTTACACTTAGCAGCAAACTATATGAGATAGCCTTGTAGTATTTCCTAATTAATTAATAAAATTAATGCCAGTGAAACAACATAGGTAAACAATTGCACAGGTACACACAAACACACATTTATAAGACTGTAAATAAACAGATTTCACATTCACTATTGTAACTCTATTAACCACCTTATTTACATTTTTTATTGTCTTGCTCCTTATTTACATGAAAGTGTAGTGATTATCATGTTCGTTTCAGATAAGTAAAAGCTGAAACATTGACCTTTGCCTAGTTTAAGTGTATCAAACTAGACTACTGTAATACTGATTATTTAAATGTAGAAATTCTCTATCCTTTTTTTTTCTCTCCACTCCTCTCTGAAAATCACATGCTTGGTTGGTCTTGCAGCCAAATGTTGTTTTTATGAGACTGCTTGAAAATGCAAGTCTGATGATGTACTGATGCACAGATTATAATTACTTATTTTTACGTATATGCTGATTGGCAGAAATTTGATGTCAGCTAAAAGAAAATATATAGCTGAATAGAAGAGACTAACTGTCTTGAATAGTTGAACTAAAGAGTAAATATGATGCTAACTGTCTTGAGTAGTTGAACTGAAGAGTAAATTTGATGAAATAATGGTGTTACTTCTGAATCTGACTGTTGTAAAAGAAATTTGGTATGATACAGTGTGTGGCACTGCTTCTTTAATACATAATCTGATTTTCTGAACAGAGCTACCTTGCCAGTACTTCTACATTCTCCCTTTACCTTACCCACATGGAAAGGAGGAAAATTTAATTTTTCTTTTGCCTTCAGTGACACTAGAGGCAAAAAATACCTTGATCATCACTGATCCTAGTGTTGTATTTCATTAAATTTATATACAATTCCAGAAAGTGTGTTTGAAATTGACTTTAGGGAATCTATTGTGAGCTTGGCAGGTTTCCAAGTTTAATTTATGGTTTGGAGAAATATGGGATGTTCATTGACACCCTTTTTCTGCGGCTGGGAATTACACGTGTGTGTGAATTTGTCATTTAGTCCATACAGAGGGTAGGGTCAACACTGACCAATCATGTAAAATATATACCTCAAGCTACTTTTATGTTGAAACATCTCAAGCTAGAGGAATGTAAAATTACATGAATTTAGATCAAGAGTGGATCAGTGGATTCTGCTTTCTTTTAAATGTGAATTGTAGACAGCAGAATTGATAACAACGGCTGTCTCATCCTGCCTTTTTCCTCGTCTTTAGATCATGTTGCATGTGTATGTATATATGTGCATGTGTATATTTATATAAGTTTATGTGCCACTGTTCTCAAATATATTATTTCTGGCAATACTATGAAAGGGTGATTGGACAGAAAAAGTGCTCAAGAGCTTCTAATAGATTTCAATCCAGTCTGCCTGCTGCTCTATTTTGCACTGAGTCAAGTATTTTTTTAAGCTGATAATTGAAAACCTATCTTGTTCCTACAGAATGGCTTTGCTGTTGTAAGGCCCCCAGGCCATCATGCTGAGGAATCAACAGCCATGTAAGTACCAGGGAATATTGCCCGTCTTGGAGCAGTAAGGTTACTGGCAGTCACCTGTGTTGTGCATGTCTCTGAAGAACTGTAATTGTTAGCAGATGACTGAAAAGGCTTTCTAGGTACTCCCAGCAGCAGATTTATGGCCTCAGAGATCATATAGCATTTTTTAAAATGCTCTGAACATTATTTATAGCTGTTTTCCTGACTGATTTGCTTTCTTATTTCTGTTCTTCTCTATTCCACAGGGGGTTCTGCTTTTTTAATTCGATTGCAATTACTGCCAAATACTTGAGAGACAAGCTGAATGTAGGCAAGATATTGATTGTAGATCTGGTATGTATTCTTGGCAAGCATCACACTTTCAGTGCATCCAGATAATGAATTTGTATTTATATGTCAGACTTTCCTGGTTTAAATACCTACTAGTAACAAAAGTGTGCATTTCCTCTGCTTTTGGGAACTCATTAAAGCCAGGATGGCAGTACTGAAGCCATAAACATCTATGTTTCACTTTAATGGTGTTAACTGCAATTTAATGAGAAGAAGGTACAGATCAGGGCAACTTTTATGGTCCTTAAATGAATTGATACTTCCACCATTAAAATAACCCTACAGAACCCAAGTTTACTTTTCCCTGCAGAATACAAACTTTAAATAGTCAGATGTGCTTTAAAGAATGTTGTTGTTTTGGTAACCAAATTGGCCAATTCCCCTAGCTAGCAATGATTCGACTTGTTGTGTAACTTCGATATTATTAAACAAATCAACAGGTCATTCCTTCTAAGAAGTTTTCAAGTCATGTATGCCAGCTTTTGATGGTTCCCTGAAGGAAAGCTATGTGATTAAAAATCCACTTCATTGGATTAGTCTTGTATTTTAATAGAAGGCATTCTTGCCCAATACTTTATATGTTTAACAAATGGATTATTTAAATGTAGATGACATTTGGCATGTTGTCTGTATTATTTTCATGAATAATGAATTGGAGTTCTGCCTTGCACTTAAAGGATCAGCCCAATGCACAGCCCAAGGAAAGTTGAATGCTGATTTATGAGCACCATTTTTGTTTTCCTACAGTTCATGAGGAGGTGTAATAGGGTGTCTGACAAAGCATAGACAGGAAATGAACCCTGGCATCAAAACCTAACCTGTTACATCTGTACTTAATTAATTTTTGCAGGTGATAAAAGATTTAAAGACAAAATATGTTAAAGGGTTTTTGAAGTGCAGGGCTTAATAGTCTAAATCTTGTTCATATCTGCACTTGTAATTAAATCTTATTGTGAAGTCATGGCCTTACCATCTAGCGCTTTTATTCAGTTAAACATGTGTACTGGCTGTTGAAGAGAAGCAGAGAGAGGGGGAGTGTGGGAGAAGGAGTGGCAAGTGAAAAATAAGTGGTAAAAGAAGTATATGGGTAGGTTAAATATTCTTAAAATGTTTTTGAGATATTTCTCAGAATGTTCTATTATCAATTAGAAGCATAATTCTAACTGCAAGAATATTTTTGAAGATTTCACTTCCACTGCATGTTGTATCTGTTTGCTGACTTGAATCTTAGAGTTCATTGAGTTTTACTGCTGTAAGTACTGGCCAAAAGGGAACTCTATGTTTATTCTTGTTTTTTTATAGGAAAAGCTTATTCAAACTTTATATTTTGTGAATGTTTCTAAGTTTTTTTGATTGTAAATGTTACAGTTGCTTTGTTGGGAAAAGAAACCAATTCCATTTGACCTGCTTAGCCAATAAGCACTTGGGAATTCAGCTTCAATTTTTCAAGGAAAAGTTAAATGTACAAATCATTACCTGTGCAAATGATTACCTGTGAAGCTGCCTGTCCTTACCTAGGAAAGTGAGTAGGAAATACCAGCCTCTCACTGACTCTGTCCCATTGGCCAGAATAACTCAGCTGTTGAAAAGGGAGAAATATATGGCTGACACAGATTACTTCATTCCTGGAGCAGTTACAGTTCAGTCCCTAGTCTGCTGTATGGTAAGCACAATGATGTACAAAAATTCATGTGGAAAATTTCTTGTGTATGCAAACTACAGATAAATTGCAATCCAAATGAAATGAATTAACAAGTTAATAGTGGCGTCTTTATGCCCACCAAGAGAGTTTTTAGCATCTGAGGGAAAGACTGGAATTACAGATGTTAGACTTTAAGTTAATCTTTAAGACTATATTTTGATAGTGTCTACCACAGCAGGACCCCATGCAGGTTGGCAGCTATACATGATACTACAATGTAAATATTAAAAAGTAATATTCAGTCCCATACATTAAAACTGTAGTCTAGTTACAAATCAAGTGTAGTCTTCATAGCAGCTACATGTGTTCATACATAAATTTTTAACTTTTTAATTTTTAATCACTCATTTATTTCTACACTTAAAATAAAAGACCTCTCTTTCAGCTCTTTTTTCTTTATTCCACCATTTGAATAAGTCTCCATTTTTGAACTGACTTATATACCCGGAATACATTTGATCTGCTAAGGGCAGAATATGAACACATTTCCCATGTGGTAACATCCACAGTCTTAAGCAACGCACTCCTTTGTCTGACCAGAGAAGCTACTGCTCTTCAAAACTCAGTAATCCTTGGTGGAATTAAAGTTTAGACAAGAAAGCTAACAGAATTTTATGTATTTGAAGAAAAAAAATTTGAATAATATTTTTTTTTAAAGTTCTCTCTATGCTTATTTAATATTTTTTCTTCTCATTTGAAAAATGTTACAGTAAAAATATATCTAAAGCCCCAAACATGCGTGGAAAAGAAAGACTAATTAAAATAAAAATGAAGTCCTACTATGTTTTTATCCATAGTCTCTGCAGATCTATTTGTATGGCCAACAGAACTTCTCAGATTGTTGCTACAATTCTTGCTCCAAGATCCATACGTGCATGTATATTAGCATGATCTGGGTCTGGAGTAAACCAATTAATTCTGTCACAGTTGAAGACTGAATGGGATTCTGGGGTTAGTCTGCATTCCAGATTTTACTTCATTTGCTATTCAGAGCCCTCTAATACTATGCTGGCTGCCTTCAAATCTCCACCACCACTACAGCAGTGTGTGCTCCCTTGTACCTCCAAAATATGTTACATTTAACCCTGGCATTAAGTTACAGTTGGGCTGTAACTTCATCCCCATGCTGTTTCAAGTATTTTCAACTGAGAAAAGTAACCATTATAATATTACCCCACAGCTGTCCCAGAGGAGGTCCAGGTGAAGCACAACGCTGTACAAGTAAGACTCAATGAATGTAGAGTTCTGAACAATGTGGGTGAAGGTCGTGGACTAGACCAGATGGTGTAGAACACAAGCAATGCACAGTGCTTGCTGTGCCAGTGGCAGCACACACATAACTTCAAACTTCCTGGAGTCTAGATATCCTGAGGAAAATGTAACCATTGTTTCTGTGATACTAAATTTGGTTCAGATCTCTTAACGTCCATAAAATACAGTCTCAGTTAGTGTTGCCATCCAGAAATTTTTTCTGTGCTCCTTCTGAATTCTCTTGTTACATGAGAAATTTCAAAAGGATGGCTTAAGGGAGGAGAATCAATAATATTCATAATTTTTCAGCTTCTTACAAATGTAGAGGACAAACTTACAAAAAAGACTCAATTTTCTTTTACTGAAAGGCAAGTGGATTTTCCATTTTCACTTGTAAAACTTCGTGCATATCTAACCACATAGTACAATGGTAGAACTGTGAAAACAAAACTAAAAAAGAGGAAAAGTCAACATCATCAGCCTTTGTTATACAGATATACTGTCAGCATTTCTTTTCCAGTATTTCATTTAATGACAGAATTTCTTTTCACTGGCATTATACAATGTTTGAAATATAGAGACTGGCCAAGGTCACTCCTTGACTGGGGAAGGCACCATCCTATCTGCCGGATGATTTAATAGCTAATGAGATCATATTCCTATGTCTTCAACTGTTGCCGTCATGATTTTGCAAAAATGAAGTATGAAGTCCTTTCTGCATCTGGCATCTCTTTTGATGTGGATCTAACTGCTGAGGGACTGAACTGAACTGAATGTCTCAAGGAAGCCAATTTACTCAGCTGGTCGCAGAGCCTTTGACCTCAATAGTGGAACTTGGCAAATCAATGAATATACTTATGTTTAGTGTTCTGTCAAGAATTGTGAAAAAGCTCTGTAAACCATAGATCCTTCTGCAAAATACTAGTTTGTAGTTTAAACATTAGTCTTTCTTCAGAGGCCAATGAGGCTAGTTAATTAAGCCTGAGGGGTTATGAACTGTTGGCAGTTAATAAGTCATAAAATTCCTCCATAAAACAGGATGTTAGATTCCATCACTGAGGCAAGGAGTACAAAGAGCCGGTGTATAAATATCTAATTGTACAAAAGGACTGGGATTTCTCACTGACTGCTCATCTGGAGTCTCCAGGGCATGCTCGCTATGGTTTCCTGATTTTTAGAAGCCAGTTTAAAAAATGAGTGCATTAAAGAGTAATTTGCCTGAAAGTTCAGGAAGTATGGGGTGGTGAAGGGAGGGGGAAAAGAAAGACAAAAGGAGGGCAAGAGAGAGGGAGAGAAACAGGGGAGGGGGGGTAAAAGAAAGCAGAAGTGAGCTCTCTACACTGAGTTGGACATTATTACATTTGTCATCTGTTTTCTTTCTCCTTTAGGATGTTCACCATGGCAACGGTACACAGCAGGCTTTTTATGCTGACCCCAGCATCCTGTATGTTTCCCTCCATCGCTATGATGAAGGCAACTTCTTCCCCGGCAGTGGAGCCCCAAATGAGGTTAGGTTTACTTCTTTAGAGCCCCATTTTTATTTGTATCTTTCAGGTAATTGCATTGCATGATTACCCCTAATTTTCTTGTCCTTCTCTGGTTCCTTAAATTACACCAGATTACCAAATTGTCTACTGGGAGCAGGGGACCAGTGGAGAACAAGTGCATAACCCAGAGCAGTCCCTGTCAAACAAGACTGGGCTGATCTGACATGTTGTTTGATGTTTGTTTCTGAAGCACACAAGAACTATTTCTTCCCCACCACCCTCCCACCCCATGTTTTCCCTCTCTTTTCCCCCTTCTTTTTTCTTCTCTTCATTCTTTTTGGCATTTTATTCCTATTTTCCAGGTTGGAAGTGGCCCTGGTGAAGGTTATAACATAAATATTGCTTGGACAGGTGGCTTGGATCCTCCTATGGGTGATGTTGAGTATCTCACAGCATTCAGGTTTGTACCTTTTTCTTTTAAAGTTCTGAAAACTGGATGTAAAACATAAGCACATGAACAAAAGCTAATGAAATCTTGCAAGACAGGAGAATGACTCCGGATGAAACTAATTTAATGCTGGTATCCATGTATACAAAAGCTTAGTAAATAATAAAATGGATAATTTAATTGTTGTAATCATTCACTCAGAATAATAATTTTTAAAAATCTATTTAATCAATCACTCATTTTATCATTGTTATATCATGCCAGTAAAAGGACTTTAAGCTTGTTCACTTCTCTACATACAGAATTTAAATGTAAGCAATTATATCAGGCAGAAGAAAATTACTGTTCACACTCACATCAGTTGCAGTTACATGCAAGTAAAGAAGATGATAGAAAGCAATATGAAGTATGGTCCAAATCCAGCATTCCTCATTCACTTTAAAGTCTCATTGTGATGCCACAGATTTGACCAATTGGCTTTTTCTATGAATTGCAGTAAAATGTAATTTACTTAGAAGTAAATAACTTCTATTGTGAAAATGAAGTTAATTGTGAAATGTCTCAGTAAAAATGACAGGAAATATTGCATGCATGAAAGTATTTCTCTTTACGTACAATAGCTTATTCTAAATGAAATTATATTCTTTCATAGGTAATGCATCATAATTTTTAGTCTTATTTTTATGGGACCAAAGGAGATAAAAGCTGTTTAAAACACACTGGTTTAGACTTTCAGTAGTCCTGCCTTACATGCACCATTTTCTTGCATTATAAGTAGTCCAGTGAAGGGTTTAGTGAGCACTCACCTTTCAAGACAGGGCAAAGGCTACGTGTTTGGAAAGTGGAAACTGATGTGCAAGAAAGGCAATGAGACAAGTAACATATTTCCAGTCACTTTCAAGACTTCTGGTTTGAAGTAGTGCATATATCTTCTATAGCTTTTGACTATATTCTGTTGATAATGCATCACAAAAAATATAAAACCTTTTTTTTCCCTTTTCTGTAGCATTCCTGTGAAGTCCATGAGATAATTTGCAGAGAATCAGATAACAACACACCTGAATTCAAAGTATAAGCCCTAGACACAGAAACAGCATTACACATTCACAGTATCACACTGTTGCTGTGGAAAAGATTTCAATTTTATTTACAATATTCGCCTGTGTTTAAAAAGAGTCTAAATAAATAGTGGCAGGCTCCAAAGTTTGTACTCCTCAGTATTTCCTCAGGCTCTTTCCAAAATCTTTCTTATTCTTTGATGAGATTTTTACTGAAGTTAGAGGACTGGATGGTTAAAATCACTGCTATTAGTGTCTGATGTCAATACATCTGGTATGATCATCCCAAAATTGGATCCAACTTGTCCCAGTAATAGTATAGGTAATCTGGCCATGTAATACTGTGGAGAATGGTGGTCCCAACTTATTGAACAAAAGATTCAAGTAACTGACTGCAACCATAATTGGCACCCCTGGTATCCTAACAAATACCTGGACTTAATAATGCCTTGCCAAACATGTACTTTGCAGTTCTACTTTAAGACACGCTAGTGAATACTTTGGAGCAGCTAATATTGGTGCTGTACCTATTACTCTATTTCAGTTTTAAAGGGATTTCAATATCTGTGCCTGAGCAAAACAGCGCTATTCAGGAAAATGAAATTCATGTAAGCTACTACATGCTGGCTGACCACTAATATAAATGCTTAATTTTTTTATTTTGTTTCAATGCAGGTAAGTTCAAAGTCAAGTTTGAGATCTTCCTTAAAAGAATTGCTGATGGTGCAAAATTTAATGCTTCTCTTTTCAATGCATACATTTAACCTCACAATTAATGTTATAATTAATGTGCAGGTTATATTTTTAATATAATGCTGTTGACTGATTACAATAGTTATTGCTGTTTTCCTTTTCTCCAAAAAAGTAGGATCGACAGGAAATGTTTCCCTACACCCTAAGACCATTTTTGCTTGGGCACAATCATTGTGCCCTATCTGGGGATTATTGATGTGGATTTGGTATGACTGGTATGACAATTCTGAATGGGGATAGCATGGAACTTTGAAGGGTGAATAGAAAAATCTGTAACTTACATAAGAAGAACAAGGTAGCTATTTTATGTGCATCTGGTCTGAATGTTAGCTAAATTTATGACTTCCAGTAAAGAGACAATCTGTGGAACAGAATCTAGCCCTGCTATTATCCAAAATTTCAAACATCATATAGCCTGTATTCTCAGTTTTGCCAGAATTGTGAGACAGTCAAGAGAGATCCACAGTTCAGTCATTTAGCCATAGATAGAAAGGTACAGGCTTTAAGAATTTCAATAGAAGAGCTGCTAAAATAGCCCCGCAAGTCAGTTGTTGTTTTGGAGTTTTGACCTGCAACAGGTCATTTTTTAGGAAAATAAACGGTAAGTTATGTAGATAGGAAAATAGGCTTTATTTTTATTCTTTTTTTTTTCTTTTTTTTTTTTTTTTCTTGATAAATTGATTTTAGAGACAGATATCCAGGGAAGATCCAATCTTAAGGGGTGGGTAAAATGTTAAACATCCTCAATTTTAAGGGAAAAATAAAGGACAAAATGGAGAGATTTTCTCTTCACAGCTACTCCCCAGTAGGCAGAGAGGTTATGCAATTTTCAATCCCTAGCAAAGTCAGGAGACATGGTTGGTGAAGGTCCTCTGCAAAATATCCAAGGTGTGAGTAAGTTTACAGATAGGCGGAGCCTGTATGATAAGAAGCTGAAGTTTCCTGTTTTCTGCCTGCCTTGGAAGCCTAACCCTTTGAGTTCTTAGGAACTGAGAAATTTGCATTAAAATCATATAAAGCTCCCTAGGGGTTGCATATAACCTTCACTTTCTCACCAGCAGAGCCCTAGTTTCTTTCCAGAATTGCACCAGGCACATATTTGAAGTGTCAGCAGGCATGACACTAGGTAGCTTGTTACTGCTTGATTGACTGTCAAATTTCACATTCTTCTGAATGATGTCCACAGAAATAGAGAGCGAGGCTTTTTTCTGACTCAGGAGTTTTGTCCATAATACTGTATTATATTTGATGATGTAGTTGATATCAGGTATATTGTTCATGGGCCAGAATCTGTTTGTAGAGCAATGTAAGTATTTACATACAGACACATGTAGGGAGCTGAATATTAATTATTTTCCACTGCATAAATCACTAGATGAATCTATTTTAAGTACATCTTGTTGGGACTGAATGAGATTCCACCTCACTCTTCCTCCGCACTGTCCAAGAGAAAATATTTCTATTTCTTCAGGGAAAAGCAACTTTCATGTGTACAAATGCAGAAAATTTGAATATGAGTTAGAGGCATAACAGAATAATCACTTCAAAGGCATGTTGAGTGAGTGGCTCCTGTGGGACTCTATTGTGAAACAGGAAAAATTATGGTGCTGGTTTGTGTTTGCTATTTTAATTTCAGTGCTACATGAAGAGACTTTATTGTATTTTTAAACTAACTCTAGTACAAAATAAAATTTAAATGACTGTAACTGGATTGAAGATGAAGACTGCTCTTTCATGTATAAAAGAATACATTTTCCTTTCCATTTCTTTCCCATTTCTACTAAGAAAATATATTTGCCTGTGTTAACTGCAAGGACGTAGTATAAAATGTAGGAGAGAGAAGTTTGGAAAGAAGTGTAGTAATTAAATCAGTGTACCTTTTAATTTTTCCAGAAAAGTTTTGTTTGAGGTTTACCATAGTTAAGCAACTTGTCTACAAAAATCCTTGAAATAATGTCCTTTTTCCAAAGTGCAGGCATCTCTTCTTTTCTCCTGTTAACCAAAGCACAGTTCTCCATTATTTTCAAGGCTTTGTATACCCTTCCCTTTAGAGAGTTTTGTTTCATCATTTACTGCCATCTATTCAGGTTAAATTTGCTTTAATCTCTTTGAAAGCAATAGAAGATGGTGGCTCTTTTCTACGGAGATAATTCTATAGGAGTTTATGAGGGTGTAATTCAGTCTCTTCTGCCAACAGTTACAGAAAAAATAAGAACAATGGTCAACTACTAATGTTCAAATAATTATTTTCATAAGCTCCGCATTTTACCAGATGGGCTCAGTGAAGGAGGCAGCAGACAGAGGCTTAGGTCTGTGTTGTACATGCACACATGTATATGTATATACTTGGAGTTTACAGAAGACAGGCAAGATGTGCTTCTATAGAGCAGAATGTAGAAGACGCAGGAGGCAGTGGGAACAAATGTGAGTGTTTAGGAGAGTGAAGGAGAAGCAAGAGACAGAATGAGACTGGGGTGTGCCTTCCAACTGCTTTGCACTGCTTTCATTTAACAAAGGAGCTGTAAATTTAGCTTAACCAGCCAGTATGCACTGGCTGCTTTTCTCTACTCCAGAGTAGCATAAAACAGCCACAGCGTATCAATGAACCTGGCCATAAAAACTTACATAAAATGAAACGTATATGTGTGTGTGTTTCTTGGAATGATTAGAAATAGCTCATGATAATATTATCTTTGAGTTCCAATTTTTAGCAGTCACATGTATGATTTTAATTTAAGGAGGTGAGCAAATTCAAAAGCCAAAGGTGATGTTAAGTCACAGTTAAGGATGAATTATATCCATGATTCAATTTAAAGTACAGGACAAAATTTATAATTGTCCCCAAAATAATAATTTTATCTAAAAAGAATTCAAAATTAAAATCATACTTGAAAACATATATGTTAAATTGTAAAAATGAAAGAAAAGTTGTGCAGAAAATCTTCACTCTGTCTTACAGTTCTCAGTGCTTGTTTTGGGAGAAAATAAACGTGTCCAAAATTCTGTATTTTGAACTCTGATATATTCATTGCAGTCTTGTGGACTTAAACATCTTAGTTAAATTTATTTGAGAGATTGCACTGATGTATACCAACCCTTTTGTGTCTTATTTTTATATTTTCTGATCTGATGACATTTAATTTTGACATTTCAAATGAAAAACTTTGTAAATGTACTTTTGTTGTTTTTCAAATATATTCTTCTTTTCATATTCTTCTGTTTCAGAATAGATACTGATATGAATTTTTTTGACTCTTTAAGTTACAATTTGATACATAAACCCTATAGAGAACACTATATGGCTGTATTTTCCTTATTTTTTTCATATAAGTATACATAGACAGTGTATTTGTGTATACCATTTTAATTTGCCTTTAAATTTCACTTTTGTTCACTAAGGAATTGGAGATAACTAATTTTCTGTGTATCCTGTTGGTATTGAATTTAATGGTCTTATTGTGTGTCTGAAAAAAAAAGTTCTTTGTTTCAGCTCAAATAATTAGGCTTCCACTTTCATTAGATGTCCATTTGTTCATGTACTACATGTGTAGATGAAATGCATATTCTTAGTTATCCATGTTTATTATTTTAAATATATTTACATTGTCTGTGTCATTTCCTTTCCTATTTGTATTCTCTCAAACTGCAGTATTTCTGGTCTTTTCAATCTCTCTTAATTTAGAAATATATGCAGTTGCCAAGTCATTTTAATTGCTCATCTCTGAAGCTCTGCTATTTTATAGAAATGAGCTAAATACACCACATGAGGGCGAACCATCGATTTATATTATTTTGAATATTATCATGGCTTTCTTTGGCACCAATGTTCTGCAATATTGTATAACTCTTTCAGTAGAAATCTAGTTTCTAGTAAGCAAAAGATTGTAAGACACAAAAATCAACATTTTTCCTAGCTCTACCTATTTACAGCAAGTCGTAGAACAGTGGTGTACTGTGATAATGTTTAATAAATTCCACCAAGAATAGCTTTTGAGAAAAAAATATTCTTTTAAACAATAATTTTAAATACCCGTAACTTAACGCTATTAATTTTTATGACTGTAATCTCCAGGGGCTGCTGCTGAGGCTGTATTATGCTAGACTGGATCTAAAAAAAATATGGTAAGACCCAGTTTCTGCTTCAAATATGAAGAGATAAAAAGACAAAAGTGTGGGAGAGGAAATAAAAAAGCCAAGTTAGCTGCTCGGTCTCATGAGTCAAGAAAAGAACTTGAAGGAGACAGAACTAACATCTTCAGAACTGTATTATATCATCAGTGAACTCCATTGGCAATAGCCTCAGACGAGCAAAATGCCATGTTCATATATACTGATGGAAATAAATTATTTCTCAATATTTTGCTTTACAATAGCTCATAAAGATTATCCCAGCTATTGTGCTTTCTTTTTCCTATTTGCTGACAGCAATGTATTCAGCATTCCATGCACAAAGAGGAAGGCAGAATCTCTGAGTCATATGTATGACAGGCAGGTAATGATTTACTCAAATGTAGATGGACATTATTGAGAGTGCTAATCATCCACAATTCTTCTGCACTGTCATAGGCATAGTACTGCTTTTATGAAGAAAAGTATAGCTGAACAGAACACAGTCATAGGAAATCTATTCAATGGTTTCTGTATAGATGTATACAGTTTGTCCTCAGTCACCCACAGCATTCTTCGGAGTCATAAGTTAACAGTTTCAATCAGTTTTTAGTATCTGATTTTGTCTACTTTTTCCAAGTATCCTTTAAAAATGAGCATTTTAACCAGGGATATCTTTCTTTTCCCTTCTGATGTAGAAAATGTCTTAGGAGAATTCAAAGAAAGGTACACCAAACAGCTATAAAAAGATGTCTTAAGAGTGCATGAGCACCTTTTGAAGAAGTTTGAAAAAGGTAGAAGTTTGCTTGGAATAATATTTTTTAAATCTGCTTAGAGTATAAGTTTCATATGTAAATATTAAATAGTCCTGAGGATTTGTGGCTTTTGAATATTTTTCTGAGTGTGGTGGGGGAGGTTTTGTAATAATGGTAAATTTTCATGCTTTTTTCTTGTTTCTTGACAAATGTTCTGAGCATTCAGATGATTGGTATCATGGGGATAGGGACAGAGTCCTTAGGAAATGGAGAAGCAGAGTTAAAAGCATTTGAAACACTGGTATAAACAGCTTTTCAACATTTTGTTGTACTTCAAAGTTCACCATAAAACTAAAACTGGCAACAGTGTTTATAACCTGTGACCTCTTGTTCTTCCTACTTGTTTATTTTTATTTGGAAATATCTAACTTCTCCTCACCAAACTACCCTAAATTTTCACTTTTACTGTACCAGGATTTTTAAAACTGTATATGATGCTCCTCTCTTTCACTGGAACTAGAGAAATGAAATCTTTCATTACAGAAATTAATTAGTGTCGGTTTACTTTTCTACAGATGCACAGTTTCTTTTATTGACGTGGCAAAGTAGGGAGTGGAGGAGAAAGGCTGATAAAATATAGCATGTGTCAGGTTTATGTGGTTCAGGTTGAAAACTGTTTGATTAAAACCCCAAGCCATACATGGCCTGTAGTTTCAAAGTACTGAAAGGTACCTAATCTCTTTTCCAATATAACCATTTTCCATTTTTTGTCAAGCCAGAAAGATGAAAGAATAAAGGTGTACGGATAAAGACTTGCCATATTGTCAAATACTTTGACAATGGAAAGGTGAGAAATATCACCACAAACATCCTGGAAGAAATTAAACAGCAGCAAGAGCACAGAAGGTATTTTTATCCTGAAAGTCAGAATATCTGTGGCATTTCAATTGAGATAAATGTCAGGTCTGAATTAAAAGTCCTACAGCAACACTGAGTGACTCTATAGATGTCCAGCCCCAATTTAAATTTTGCTGGTTTATAATAACTTTTGAGAACTACACTGTAGCCTGTAAAAAATATCCACATGTTCTCTGCTGGAACAGCTCCAGACTGTAACAGAACCACTAGATTGCACCCTGGTGCTTTATGTATTGTTTAATTGTTTTCCTTTGGTGGATATTTTTATTAAAAGCCCATTATCCAGAATCAGACAGAAGTGTTGTTTCAAGAACAGCAGAAACAGAGGCCTTTCAGCTACACAGTTCTGATTAATGCTTTCTTTAGCCAGCTTAGCTAATGAGACCTCCACTATTCTTCTTTTAATACTTCAAGGAGAAAAAGAAATGGGAGTTTATTTTGCTCCTTTTAAATATAAGCAGGATTGCAAAGAAGTACTGTGAAGTTCTGTGTGTGCTCATGCACCTGTGTCTCAGTGTAAGTTTGTGTGGGTACCTCCAGGGCATGCCTCTGCTTATAGATGTTCTCATGCTATTGCACCAATAACTCCTTGGAGATATTTTTTAATCCTAATGATTAATGTGCTACACTTTGGCCACAAAGTAATTGAATGAAAGGAATAAGTATTTTTCATAGAAAGTATATTCTAGCAAATAAAACTCCAGTAATTCTAAAGAAAAATAGAAAAATCTGGCAAGAGTCAGATTCTGAAATCCTGAATTATGCTGAATAGCACTCTGCTCAGTCCTGCAAGATCTTATGAGGTTTCTTATTACTGGATATTGTTGGAGCCCCAACCCTGAGTATTTTATTACTTTTTAAAGTCAGCTTTTAGTCTTGTGGAGAGATGTTTGAAACTATGAAAACATAAATGTCTCAAAAATGGATATCTAATGAAAAAGTTCAGGGAGGTCTATGACTTATGATTATGTGGTATTAACAGTACTTCTTGGGCCACCAGTCATCACGTTAAATCGATGCAGCTTCTTGCAGAATAAATTGTTTCCCAGTGTGAGGGAATCCATCAGACTTCAAACTCCTAGACATTGTTTCTTACAGACAATATAAGAAAAATGTTCAGTCTTTGAGTGACTGACATGTTTGGTACATTTGTACATTTTTTCATGCAAAATGGAGCCTTTGTCCTGTGATCACATATACTAGGGTTAGGATTCAGAAGTAAACTGATCATTTGTGTCATTAGGTAATGCAAGTCTCAGTTCTGCATACCAGTGTAATTCATTGCTATGATATAGTGTTGTTACTTATATAAAATAGTAGCTTCTTGCAAAAGTCATTGTTAAAAGAGTTTGTGAAAGCAGAGGCTCTTCACCAAGTAAATGTTTCAGGATCTTATCTTAGATACTGTGACAACATTTAACCTAATTAAGCAATCAAATATTTAAGATTATATGCAAGCAGCTTCATGAGTTGTTATATCTTGAAACAAGATAAGCTTTCAAAGTATTTCAGTAGCTGATTCATATATTTACCTCCTACAAGTGTTCTAGCTATATTTATGTCGTGTTAAAATAAAGTCACCAAAATTATTAATTTATTACAAAATATTATGAAAAATTGAACCAAACAAATCTCAGCACAGTATAAAACCTGGTTGAAAAATATCTACATCTGGGGTGCATTTCTCCTATGTCATGCATAGGAGCGTACTACGTGCTTATCAGATGATACAAGGTTGAGGGCTGAAGGGAAGAAGCAACTTATTTGGGTTTTTTTAATCCCTTACAGTAAATTAACTGGTCTCTGCTGCTTTTTCCCTCCTGTGCAGGGTGTGCATTACTAAGTAGAGATGACCAAAGACAGCAATTCCAGTAAGTAGCAACTGTCAGTGGTTTTGACATGTGATTTTTTTCTACACTGGAACAAAACCAAAACTGTTTGAAATTTTCCAAGAAAACAACTAAGTGTGCATTTCAAACCCTTTCATGACAATGTTCATTTCTAGCCTTATGGTGAGGACATTACCCTAGAAAGCAAAAAGCATTCAGTGAAAAATCCCATCCCTGAATGATTGAAAAAAATTTCTTGTCCCCCTTTCTTACAAATCAGGTACTCGAACCTGACCTCATCACATCTGAAGTTAATGCCTTTGATGTCAGACTATTTTGGAATGTTGCTTGCCTTCCCCATCCCCCCCTTAAAAGAAGTTTCCCTTTGAAAAATACAGTCACGTACATCTACAGGGTTATTAGGCTGATGGGAGAATGGGGGCTAATTATCTCCCTATCCAATCCAACCCTCCCATGTCTTCAATAAAGATATTTACAGATTAAGAAAGTATTGTTGTTAAACCTCTGTAAGTGCTTCATTTCCTATGTCCCAGGGACTTCTCACTCCTCATGCTTCATTAAAATCTGCTTCACTGCCTATGTGGTGAACTCTCTATGGAAACTGATTCCTCTTGGATCTGAAAATAACAATTTGTTATCTGCTCATTTACCTCATTTTGTTCTACAAAGAAAACGTCTTTCAAAAGGTTACCCGTAATTTTCAATATATTTCTTCTTAGGAACTGCAAGCAAAACCAGGAAAAGAAATGCAGAGTTTGTAACAGCTTAAACAGCCTGTGATTTCCAACTGATCATGAAGGAGGTGATTTCATTCTCAATCTGTACCATCAGACAGGCCACTGCTAAGAAGTATTAGCTGCCCCTGAAAGTGAAAACATGCGGTGGATGAGTGTTCTTGAATTAATTTTGACTTGCTCCGTGTCAAGTTCAGTCACTGGCCCCTATGTAAAATATCACTGAACAAAATGAGAAATTTTTTTGTTGTTTTTTGTGGTATTGCAGAGCAAATTTAAGAATGTCAAAGTATCGCAAATGCTTTTCTAATAGTACTAAACCGTAGACATAATTTTCCAATATTTAAAATACTCCCTCCACTGCCCCTTTGCCTTTCACATTTCTCTCTTGGAGTCATAATTTGACCACCCACCAAATTCTTCACAGCAGCCCTAACTCCCTTTTTCCTCCCACAGCTCTGTCCTATGCCACTGATCACAGAGTAGCTCCTCATCTGCTCTCCTTCTCAAACTCTTTGCTTGACACCAGTCCTCATTCCCTTTTATCTTCTGATCTATCTGGGACACAAGCTTTTCTCTTCCCTTATTCATCTATTTAACCTCTCATTCCCTGCACAAGAGGCTTTTGTCCCTTGTGATACAAGCATGTTTCATTGAAGAGTAAAAGTTCTAAGTTCCCTATCATCCTCCTTCCTTTATCTCTCTCTATGCCCAGGACTATTGAGTTTACAGATTGCTGTCTTTCCTCTGTATCAGTTCTAGAACTTCAAAATAGCATCTCAGCCACCTCAGGCTTCCTTTCCTCTGGAACCATTCTTAGCAAAAACCCCTCCTACTCCAAAAACTCTGTATTTCACTTTAATTTTCCTTATCCTGTGTGTCATCCACTTCTATTGACCCTGATGATCTCTGTCTTGAAAATTCATCCTTCCTTGGTTTCAATGTTTGGTAGCCACTGGCCTCCAGCCAAGATTTCAAATAGCTCCTTTAATTATCTTTTTGAAGAATCAACATTTTATTCCTTAAGCTTTCTTCAGTGATTCCATGACATTGTGCTTTTGCTCTCAGTTTCTTCTATTTCTTTGTGTCTGTCTAGATGACAGTGCATCCACAATGCAAATCCAGTTACTGTTTGACACAGAATTACTTCTTTGTTCTAGGTATGTCCCCTCTGCATCATGAAAATCTATAATAACTTTATGATATACTAATTGGGCAAATTTGCCTTTAGGTCAAACTCAACCTTACCACACTTTTACCCCCAAGCCATTCCTACTGCTTCCTGCTGCCACTCTCTATAGGCAAAACCATCTTCTGTCTGTCAGTCAGACAAGTTCTTGTGTTATCTTTGACTTTCTCTGTTGGAAGTCGCAACACAGCAATGTCTAAATTTTGCAAATTCTTTTTGTAGCTTGTCTGAAATACAGAATATGCTACCATTGTAACCAGCTAAGTTGATTTCTAAACTTCTGCTATTTTGTTTATTATTGCAATGTCTTTCTCAGAATGCTCTGATGAATTTCATTTTCCAGATCATGGCATCAGGTATAGGTTTTCTGCTTCTTTTCTGGTGATAATGTTCATACTTGTAGGGTATTCTCATAAGCAGTTACAAGCCTACTTCATTAGCCTCCTTGAAATCTTTAATTATATTTCTATTTTGCTAATTGCCTCCCACAAAACTGGGCAGTAGTTAAATTCTTATACTGCTAAAATTGCTTCTAATTTTCTAGCTTGTTCAGCTTCTCCCTGTAGTTCCCCAATTCTCCATAGAATATATAGACAGGAGCCATCTTTTTATTCCTTCTTTGCACTATCTTGTGCAATGGGGTTTTTGTTCATGACAGTACCTCCAATACACTGTACTAATATCAATGGGTTTGTTATTATTAAGGCTAATAGTAAGATGTAAGGAGTTAAAAGATTAGTTTGGGAGATGTAAGCTGTTCCTCTCCCCTCCATGTTCCATGAGGGTACACACCCCTGATGCTGGTGACAATGGCTGCATGTGAGACATGGGATCACACAAGCTGGTGCCCTGGCTAGGGCTAAGGCTAGAACCAGACTAGAATCTAGTCCTCTGATATAGTGCGAAAGGGGGTGTTGTCCCCCTTTTGAAAGACTTGAAACAGAGATGGAGGGATTAAGTCCTCTAGCCCAGAGGAAAAACATTAAATTCTTTCTCTTTTATGCAAGCTTTAATGACTAGAATTTATTTGGGACATGGTGACAGGGACCTGTATTCTGGAACTGTTCTTTGTTAACCGAGACATAAGTATGCTACTGGTAGGAGTCCTTCCCCAAACAGGCTTTGAAAGTGTGATCCACCCTCTATCCATCTGTCTCAGGAGCACAGATATTGCTCAGTATCACTTCCACAGCGTCTATGATCTCATTAAGCCCATGTGCATACATATCTTGTTGACATCTGAGGAAACATGATGATTATCAACAAAATGTAGGGCCTGTTACACACTGTAGCACTTCAAACACAATGAGGTTATTAAGGCTTAATTACATAAGAAACAGTATACATGTTTTGCAAGCTTGTAGAATGTCGCTTGCAGAAGTTAAGCAAAATATAAGAGTTTCCTAAGTTTCTATTATAGTTTTATTTCCAGCAGTATTCTTTGACAAACTAAATAAATTACTGCATGTATTGGACCTCTGAGGCTTGGGGCAAAGAATGGAAAAATTATTTACAAAAGCTTGAAAATATTTAATCACTAAAGGCAGGGGGCAACTGTGTTTTAATTAGCAGTTCCTCAGGCCATTGGCTGGCTGGACGCTTTCTCAAACAACCACACAAATGAACTGAATAGCTGTTTGCCAGCCTTAGGGTCAGGCCTGAGATGAAACAGATAAGATAATTGGCTCTAATGAAATCCAGAAGGCCTTGGCTTTCTTGTTTGAGCTTGGATTTGAAAAGTGCGTGTGGAAGTGAGGCTTAATTCAAACCAGTCCTGAACTAGGCCAGTTTTTCAGTGACTTTGATATTGTTTGAAGTTCTGAAAGTGTTCGCCACACCACTAGCCTGCTGGGCTGGGCCTCCCCGGTCACCTTAATTACTGAGCTTTATTGCTGACTTTACTACACAGGAAAGGAGCCATTATATGTTCCATCAACATCAGCTCTCCTCAGATTGGAGGAAAGGGCAGGGTGAAAGGCCACTGTAGGAAGGCAAAAACTTCACTTTGAGGTAGTCAGATCATTTACCCGTGTTAAATTTCACTGTGCTATGTGTGTACATTCCACACAACACAGAAGCCCAATTTCCATTTCTCTTTTTTTTTTTTTTTTTTTTTTTTAGCAAGTGATTACTTTTCAAAACATTTTGTTTGTGTCTGATTAGCAGAAGGGGACATTTATTCTTGGAGGTGGAAAGAAGGCAAATTGTAACAAACGCCTAATTAATCATCACAGGGGAAAGAAATCTAGTTAAAATCTGTAATAAAGAGAAATTGTTCTTAATGCTTCTTTGAAGTGGGAATAAGTGAGGAAACCCCTACAGTGTGTTTGCAGACCTGACACCCTACAGAACTGACTCCTTACAGCCAGCCTGATATCTTGAGGGTAACTTGTAACATGCTCTCCAAAACCAGAAAGGCTCCTGTGAAATACTGTAAAGGCAAGCAACAATTGAGGTATTCTAGCAATGTTAGTTGTGGATTATTCTCTCACAATAATTACTTTCAGAATTTGGCCCTAATATCTCAGGTGCTCCAGCTGGTGGTGCTGCTGGAAAAAAAGCAGCTGAACTTGTGTGCGTGAATGGGTTTTCAGATTTAGACCTCTATAGCACAAGAAGCGTCTCTTAGGCTTCAGTATCCATGTCCGAGGCCTCTGAGGTCCCTGGGAAGACTGCTGTCAGGAAACCTGTGACAGATCCTGCAAATGCTTAGATGTGTGGCTGAATATATTTACATGTTAGCTCATTATTAAGTCAATCAGGCTACTAGCCTAAGTTACACATGTGCATTTATGTTTGCTGGATTGGGCCTCCCAAGACTAATAAAAGCGTATAATATTGGCTGATTTGGGCCAGATCCCATATTACTAACACTAGCACATAATAAAAGAAATATTGATGAATATTACTTTCTAGTGGAACCGAAACTGTGAAGTCCTGATCAAGATACACAAACATTTTTTCCATGACTCAAGAAGCAAATTAGAAAGGACTGAAAAATCAGTTCTATTGCTGTCTACTCAGTGAGCATTTTATATTTATTTCCTTTGTGTGTTTGGTGTTGTCTTGGGGTGTTTTCGTTTGTTTCATTTATTTTTGTTGAAAATGTCTTGTGTTCCTTTATAAAAATTAGAACTGTCACAAAGACACATTCTGCAAAGTATTCAGCCCTTTCCTTAAGGCAACTCTATTCCACAAAGAAGGTTCTGTAACTCAGGATAGTTCCACCTTATGTTATTTTATAAATAATGTTATAATGCAAATTTTATTTGATTTGAAGATTTTTTAAAACAAAGGACTCCTGTTTAAGAAGCATGAAGGCTTCTTATTTTTCTTCCCTTTCATATGACTTGTCATTTTAACATGTTTTATGTTAGTAGAATGGCATATTGGTTATAGGATTTAAAGAGAAGCAGCAGGCTTTAATATTTTTATCAACATTTTGTGAATTTTTAACCTGTTAAACTCATAGAGAGCATCACAGGGACCTGGTTTTATCTTGATGGGTATTTTATTAGCACTAATTTATCTCTCTCTAAGCTGAGAAAATATCTTTTGAAATCATCATAATTCATTACAATTATCAGAAAACAAACATTTCCCTTCCAATACAAAAGGTTATTTTATGAGAAAATAGTGGTGTGGGTGTCATAGTGTGAGAGTCTGAGAGTTCCTATAAGCAATATTTCCAGATGGGCAGATGTTCTGCTCTTTATTAAACAGAAGATTTTCTTTGCTTTCACTTTTTATAACTAAATAACAAGTCACAAACTTCCTATGCCATACTTCCTAAGTGGTAGTTTGGCTATTAATGTTGTAGATTATAATCCTTGTCTGACTGTGCTTTCAGCAGCATTCACATTTTGTAGAGGCTAGCATGATTCAGAGAAGCATATATGATGATATAATAATATTATAATATATTGGAAAAGATTTATTGACTAGGAGAAGTGAGATTATATAACCTATCAGTGATTTAATTAATACCTTGCACATATACCTAATGATCTCTTTAATTGAAGGAATAGGATTATAAAATTTACTGGTGATTTAATTTGACTTTTGCACATCTGTCTGCAAACTTTAGAGAGTAAAGTTAGGCTTAGGTGGGTGGTGTAAGTCAAGCAGGGGATGGTGACTGAGGAAAAAATTTCTTGGGTCCTTAAACCACTCTTTTCCAAGGTTTCTAACAATGTTTTTAAGGTAGTACACCTTGCTTACAATTGCTTGTAAATCTGCAGTTTTATAAAAGGGAGTCTAGCAAAAATATTCATAAAGTATCCATTATCTAATGTAATGGTGTTGTGTTGTGTATTTCAAAACGCTATAAAGACCACACAGCAAATCACTTATTGAGCCAAAAATAAATGTTTGGCTTCATTACTTTTTCTAATTCTGTGAAATTCCTGCAACTTTATAATGACAGATCTAAAAAAGTTACCATTAGGTGTCATCTTTCCATGTATCTGTCTGCTCTTCTGTTAAAATTTTCAGGTAGAAAATCCATCTTCTGCTAAATTTGAGGGTCGATTTTGATTCTACTTTTCATTATTTTTGCCTTTGCATCATTTTAAAATGTGTAAAGAAGAGGTAAATTGGGCCACTTGGGTTCAGTAAGTCACTTTCAAATGCAATGACCATGACTTATGTTTTGGCAACACTGCATTCTGTTGTCCATTAAATGGTTTTTACACTCTTTGATAACAAGAAAGTAACTGGAAAAAAAATGTCATTAAGAACATTTAATTGGATGCTTGGTGCTTTACCTGTTTGTATAATTATAGACTGCTTTCAGGCATCCTTTACCCTGGTAAAGAATAGTGAGATTGTTAATAAGGACATTACCTACCTAAAGTATATAAATGTGGCTTTTGTCTGTGACTTGTCATTGCTGCAGTCGGTAATGACAGTGGGAATAATTCACTTCAGAGAATGTTTACAGAGGATGATATAGGTAGGTAATTATTTTGAGCAAAGAATTCAACTGGGATATATTCCTCATATCATGGCATATGCCATATTCTCATAGATTACTTTTGTGTGATGTGGGAAATAAAAGGGTTGTACTTTTATTTCTATTCCTACAATAAACTTGAAAAGAATAAAAGGGAATTATGGTGAATATCACATAAAACAAATGGGAGCTAATATGATTTGAAGCAAATAATAATTAGAGGAAAAATGAGGACAACATGCTTCTTTATTGTTCTTGGTTGTAGTGTGAAGACTTGCACCTGCTTGTTAATAAGATCAGATTTAACATGAAGAGAAGTGAAGGAGTACTTTTAGCTGAAGTTTCTCCTAACAGCTCTGTTTCCTTAATTTAGTTCATATGTACAGTATTCCAAAGTAACACCAGTGATTGATAGTGCCATAATAAAACACAGGAAAACACACACAAATCCAATGTTTCTTTAAAAAATTAAAATACATCCCATTGCATTCTATTTATGATTGTCCTTAAAACACTTTTAGCAGAATGAAATTCTATTCTAACTGTAACATAACGCATTACTTTGAATTTGCAGTCAATACTATGTTAGATGTCTTAAAAAGTAGACTAATTATTCACACATTTTAATTAAAGAAACAAGTAATATTTTATTTAATGGAAACTATTGTGTAATTGAAGTTCCATACTACTTGTGGCATATCAGGTTGCGTAAGGATTGTGGAATTAACAAAGTGCTAAGTCTTGTGTTGCCCACTTTTCTTATGAATACTACTATTCTTCATAAAATCTAGATAATTATTGTTGCTATTATTACAGTATTAGCTGCCCAGATGAGACTGTGATTTTTTGCACTGGGAAAGAAGCAATGTACAAGCTGTTGAGAAGAAACAGAAGGTTCAGCCTGCTGTGTAGAAGCAATTTGTATTAGTACCCTAAAGGAAAATGTGGAAAGCAGCCGTACGTTTTCAGATCTTAGTTGAAAAATTTGATTACACAGATGTGATTCACTTCCTTATGTCCTTTCTGCTTTGAA
Source organism: Coracopsis vasa (assembly GCA_026283785.1). Lineage (NCBI taxonomy): Eukaryota > Metazoa > Chordata > Aves > Psittaciformes > Psittacidae > Coracopsis > Coracopsis vasa. The sequence goes on from JANHGB010046973.1 coordinate 90,203, forward strand.
GATGAAGAGAGATGACTTTATATTTGGAAAAAGAAGCTTGAGTTCTTCTGCTATCTACCCAGGAGACCTGCTCTTCCCCAGTACCTTAAGACTGGATGGAGAACAGTGTTAATGAGAGGCTTCCTAAAACAGTTTCTTTGCTGGATTTTTAGCTTGATTGACTCAATAATATTGAAGAAGTTGTGATTTTTGGCTTCTTATTTCACACTAGGTTATGTTTAAAAACTAGCATGTGAGCAGAGATGAATTCTGGGTCAAATTCAGAAATCCAGCCATGTGCCTGCAATGTAGGCATTTGCATGTGAGCAGTGTTTGCTTTCCCATTGTGGAGCTTCGGGTGATAAAGTCAGCAGAATTGAGAGAACTCTGGGACTCACACTTGAGCAGGGATAACACTGATTGTTTGAATAGCTTTCTAGACTTCACTGCCTGTACCAGCTAGGACCTTGATTCAGTTCTCAAAAACATACAAATCCAGTGCCACTGGATGAAAGGCACTGGAGAAGCTGAGGTGTACTGCTGGGGCTAACAGCTGTAGCACAGGATCTCTGTGAGATTGTGCCCTATTGGAGAGTCAGCAGGTAGCTAGGACAGGTAGTTAGATCCCTGCATGCAAAAAAGTTGCTGGATATCTTCATGTAGGTAACTGAACTGAATCCTCTGTCTCCATGAAATATAATCAGAGTTTAGACCCTCAGCTAACGTATACACTTCTACTATATACGGTTAGGTGTCTGCATCTGGATTTGAATTCCATCCCTGGTTAAATTAATCTATATTCTAGGTAATAGTTAACCATTATTTCATCCAGACATGGTTAGGGATATTGTTCTAAGCCAGTGTCTCAGATTGTGCCTGTACTTCTATACCTTCAAAAATAGTGGAGACATGTTCAATCCAGCTTTAAGCTACCTGTGAAATGTCTGAAGAGCTCTCCTGAACCACCCATGGTAACTTGTCTGCTTCACAATGTCAAAATGTAAATACACATGCTGTAAGTAGTTTATGTTGGTCTCTCAACTAATCTTTCAGTCTGGAGGAAGCTTTAAAGGGGCTAATATACTGAGATAAGTTACCTTTTCTTAGCAATATGAAATAGCCTGTACAAAGCAAAGTCCCTGTGGCAAAAGTTTTTCACTATCTATGCTGACTCATTTTAAAGCTACACATCTTTGCCTCTTGCTGCAGCATGCATTGTAGTCATATCCCTAGGCAAGGTATCTACTTCAGTTTATTGATGAAGTGGGAGGTTTGTCACTTCAGTTGTACACCTTATCTTCTATCCTTGTACTGTACCTTCTGTCGCCAATATTGTTGGCTGCGCTTAAACAAAAATACATGTGAATGAGAACCTAGGATGAGGTTGTATTCTAGTCAGGTTGTACTGTATACTCCTGAAGGGACTATGTCTCAACAATGACCCTTTCCAGAAATTCAGAGCTGATAATATTTATGAGACTTCAGAGCAGATGAAACATTGGCTAAAGATCTTTTTAAATGGCTAAATTTCAACACACTCCCTAGGGAGCTGAGATGGAGATCATTTCAGACCTGTCAGAGGAAGATCATGCCTCAACTGTACTTCACTGCACATAAAAAATGAGACCTCTCCACTAGATTTAAGAGCCTGTGGTATTGTGATCTGTGTGAAATATTAGAGGAATTCATCTGGGATTTTACCGTGTATATGAAATAAGCTTGTGTCACTAACAAAGGTAGAAATAGTCACATAAATGTGATGGTTTCTGTAATTGATCTTTTCTAAAAGTATCTCCATCTTGACAGGGAGCATCTTTTTAGTGTGATTTATTTTGTAATACAGTACACTCCGGTGGCTGCCTTCCAAAAATGCTGTCTTGAATATCTGCTTATAAACAGAGCAGCTCCAAATCACTCAGGTTCATGACTCCATGATTTTCATTGAAAGATAAATACTACTTGAGCTGTGGCATAGATGCCAGCTTTCAGGATAGAGTCTCTATGAAAGTTTGAAGGACTGGTTACCTCTTTCAGTAGCAATGCTTACTCTGACAGGGATGTCCACTTCAGCACCTCAGCTTTAAAAATTTTTGTCTTTAAAAAAGTATGTTACATCATGGAGTAGCACTGCTACTTTTATCTGATAAAATCCAAATCAGTCAACTTCTTCTGTCACTTGCCTTTTTGCCATTAAGTGGAGAACAGTATTGTCACAGAGGGACAATCCTTTCTCCAGTCTGTTTCAAACCTTTCAGTTTTCAGGATCATGGAAAAGAGATAGGCACTCTGTAATGAGGGCAACATTCAAGCTATCTCTCTAAAATGCATCTGTAAACTCTGGAAAGTTGTAGAAGTCTCTGGAGTTTCCAGAAGTTTCCTCCACAGCAGGGCACTTAGTTTGTACTGATTTTTCTCCTCCACTGACACTGGGAAGAGCAAGAACCTTACTATTTGTCCCTCCTTTGGGGGAGTACTTGAAAATATTCCCTTGGACAGCATGAGGAGAAGGGCAGAGTTTGAGGAATGAAAACTTTGACTGATAACAGATCTCTGCTGGCACAAGAGCAGAGACGGTAATTCCCAGAAGATAAATAGGGCTTTCCTACCTACTTCAGGGGTGTTTACTTGGAGAAGGTGCCTTTTAATGTGAATGGAAGCTGTCCTAGGGAAAAGGGACAGGTGGCACAGCTGGACTTCACTGAAGCTGGTAGTTCTTAAGTGTCTCCCAAGCCTGAGACACAGAAATGTGTAGGTAATTCTGTGAATTACTCACCAATGCACCCTTTAAGATATGGACCTGATTCTGAGGTTATGACCTTATCGAAGTCCCTTTGGAATTGCATCTCCAGACTTCTGTTACATGGGACTACAAAGGAGAGTTCACAAAGTGCACAAACATGAGAATCTAGTGAAGGCACCAGGAGTGAGACCATATGCACAGTTCTGGAAGGTCAGTGCTTTACAGTCGTGAACATTTGTGAAGAGTTGTTCTTTATTAAGGAAAAAAAAAGTATAGTTTCAAGCTGGAACTTTCTGACTGAATTCAGTTTAGGGATTAATGATTACCTCTGGTCATCAATGGCTAGATTGTGGCTTTAGAACAGCATTCTGTTACCTTAGACAACATTCAGAAAAGAAGCATGGTTAGGTCAGCGAAGACATCCAGGACTGTTTTAAAAAGTAAATTTTAAAAAGAAGTTAAAGTATGCATGTCAGAAAAAGAAGTTAAAGTGGTCAGCATCTCTCAGAATGGAGCTCTCTGGTCTCATGCATTCTCCACCTTTGTGAGACAATTGGGAAGTAAAGGGGAAAACAGACTGGACTAATAGTAATGAGCAAGCAGTTGAGAGAAAACAGAGTAGAAAGAGAATGTAAATGAGACAGAGTAGAGGAAAAGATGAGAGAAAACAGATGGAAGCCAAAAAGCCAATGAAGTGAGAAAGACAAGACTATAATGATTTACACAAGACATGGTGGAACTAGTCTGGATAAAATAAGAAAAAAACCAAAAAAACCTTCTACCTTCAGTCCAACTTCAGAATAAAACAAATCTTTAACAGGCTTTTTAAAAGGTTAAGGCAAAACTTTGTGAATCTTTTCATCCTGGAATTAGAAACAGAGATTCTGAACAGGATATTCTGATAGTATTGGTGACCTTGCATAGATAAGATTGAAATAGACATCAAAACATTTATATGTTTATGTGAGCCGAACTTCAAACCCCTTGAGGTCTATTCTTTGCGAATATATACTTCCTTTCAAAGCTGGACAGAGCCTAGAATTAAATGCATGGATAACAAGATGAACAAAATCCATGGGTTTTACATATATCCTAGAACACCATTTTTTCCTCACATTAGCCTTGTCTATTAACAGTCTTCATTCCCTTAATAATAAATCATTATTTATATTTATATGTGAATATATTTATAATTGTGAATTAGAAAAATTCTATCTGAATTTTTTAACTTATAGAAGGAGAATATAGGAACTGTTAAAGAGCACACAAGTTTGAAGGAACTGTGTATTTGACTTCATTTGCAGTTCAAAATAGAGCCAAATTGGAAGATGCATGTGCACCCAATAGCTGTTGAAAAAATATGTGCTTTTTTCAATTTTAAATGCTTTTTATGTGTACAGTATCTGCATGAATTTTAGAAATACTTAGTATTGTAGAAAACTGCAGCACCTTCTTTATGCCATTCTCGAGCTGTATTCATCAATAGTTAGCAATCCTACTAAAAGTTCTTCTTAGATTACAAGCTAGAGTACTTCTCATTTGTTGGTTTAGTCATTGTGTTTTTTATTTTAGGATTTTTTTTCCCATGATCAGACCAGAGTTCTCCTTTGATAATTCAATGGAATTTAAAGATAATGGAGTAGAGCCAGAGGGAAGATGAAACTATCAGCCTTGGCAGGATCAGATTATTTTTAAGTACTCTTTGCTCTTTGATACTCCTCAACTCCATCATTGGGGTTTTTTTGATGAAGAAAACAGTGCAACGAGATGGTGGGAAAGCCAGCTTGCTTTATGTCATAGCAGGCAAGACTTTACTGGTTCTCATTCCACATCAAGTCTCTTCAAAGAGAACTATTTCTTTACTGACTGGGTTTCCACTTGGACTGAGAGGTTATCAGGATTCTCAGTGTCAGATCATCAATTTCTGCTTGAGAATGAAATTAAATTTCAAGATTTACAATTAATAGCCCAAATATTTACTAGAATTAAAAATAAAACTAATAAAATAATTTATTAACAATTTAAAGGCTATGACATGAAACAGAAAATTATATGTGTGCTACTGCAATGTCTTTTTAAAGCTATAGTGAATAAATAATATAAAAATATGCAAATAATTTATTTGGTACTAAGTAAGAATATTTGTTGTGAACTACTTGATTAGCAATGTCTCTCAAGTGTGCAGAGCTGGATAAAAAAAGAAATACATGAATTGCCCAATGAGTGAGAAGAAAAACATCAAATTTGAGATATTATTTGATTAATGTTATGAATTCACAAAAATCAGAAAGTGTTGAAATTAGGACTGAAAAATCAAAATCAACTTAGATGGTTATGTATACAACATGTTTGTAGTTATCCTTAATATTATACTAATCTAGGGCTCTGGTTTTTCTTCCAAAGACTGAACTATCTTACAGATACAAACATTACAGTACAAACATTACAGATATAATAAGCAATTCATAAGTAATTTTTTCCTTATCTATTTATGCTGAAGGTCTGACAAATTCTTTTTGCATAGGTGCCAAGAGTCTTCTAACCTTTCTTTGAAAGGCCCACAACTTAAAAATCTTTTGGATCACCTCCATGTATTAGCAATGATAAAACCTTCCTCTTATCCACTGTAGTTGCACAACCTGCTATGACACATTTGGCAATTTTACATTGGAAGAATAATTTTGATGAAGAGTAGATGGTAAGAGTGTGCCAAATGTCTCAGTTGGTCTAAAATTCCTTGGTTTTAAATGTAGGTGGCAACTGGAATTGAAGAAATCACAGCAAAAAGATTTTTGCAGAGTTTTGGGGACTGTTGGTTATCCAAAGATTACCAGGAAATGCGCTGCTTTTTAAGTAGTCCTTTGCACATTTACAAGTTCTGTTGGCAATTTTAAATATGGAATTTAAAAAGTCAAAAGAATTTCATAAATAAATACTAACTTTTGCAGTAAGAACACTGAAGCAGATTACAGTCAAATCCTTAGAAAAGAAATTATTATGAACTAACTCCTGAAGGGGTCTGTGAAATACTTGGAAAATGAATGTTTTATCAAATATATTTTGGCTTTAGTAAAAGTTCAAGTTTTTGGACAAAGTGAAGAATTTGAGTTACATGCTACCTAGATACTATGTCATCCAGATATCAAATTTGGAAGAATAACTTTTTTTTTGTTTTTTATGAAGATGATTTGAATGTATAATAGTTACATTTATTGCCATATTTTCTAAAACATTGCAATTATTTTAGTGATGTATCCAATCCAAATTTCTATATTGTCTTGACTCTCATTCTGAGAGATAACTGCAATAAAAAAAAGCTGGAAGTGGAGATCATGCTTTGGGATGTTTTTGTTGCTAGTTTCAACGCTGTAAATTGAGACAGACATTGAAAAAGGAACTATGTGATTCAGTTCATTCTTACATTTTCTTGAAATTATAATCAATCTCAGTTACCAAGGCAACTGACTACATGAGGATGGCCCAGCCAATAATGGGAAACAGCTTTCTTTTTTATTACTGTAACATATGGTAGAAAAAGTCTTTTTTGTTTCATGCTGTTGAGGAGACTATCCAATTTATCTCTCCAAATAGGATCCAAAAATGATTAAAAGAGGTGTGAGCAGTTAAGTTTTGTAACAGAAGTGCAGAAACATAAATTCATGTGGGAAAGGCAAATTCAGAAATTTCAAGATGTAATTTTTAGATGCTCTTTAGTTAAATCCCAAACTTCACCTTGATTTTTCTTCTGACCTTCTTCAGGGGTCCTGGCAACATGAAGAGTTGGTGCAAGTGATTGTATTGGCAAATGATTAGTATTGTATCAGTATGACTCTCTTGGGGTGAGTGCAATTGCCTTTCAGCTGTAAAATGTCTGGCACAAATGAAAGGTTTCTTCCATGTGCAACACTGAAAGAGTTATGATTGATCTAGGACCACAAGACTTTCTACATTTCTTTTGCAGACGTCAAGTAAAATCTATTAGGAGAAATGTTGGCTGTATGAAGTCAGTGAAAGCTTAAAGAAATATTAAATCACATCACACAATATCTGCATTTTCATGTTTTGTTTCTTGGGCTGAGATTTCAAGTGCTCTGCTGTTCACTATTCCTTCCTTGTTTACAAAAAAAAAAAAAAAAAAAGGCAAAAGCAAAACCAGAAGAACCAAACTGTGAAACATTTACGCAGAAGTCATGTTCAGTCTTGAATTCTGTGCTGTTCTCTTCAATAATTTTTCAGAGGTCTTTATTTTTTTCCTTTTTTTCTTTTCCTTCCAGATGTTCTTAAGAAAATCTTTGTTTCCCTCATTTTAGGTGTGATTGGGAATATATATCCTTTTTTATTATTATTTAACTTTTCTGAAGCTGATACAATATCTTCTGACCATCTTCAGTTTTGTTTCAGATATTGTGTTGATGAAGATTTCTTTGCAATTTTTTATGCCTCATTTATTAAAACTTCCTTTTTATGACATTGATTCCTTTATATTTTAAGTTCTTTCTTAAATGAAAATGCGTACCTTTGAATTTCAGGTATAAAACTCTATTTTTTTTTCATACTACTGAAATTAAAATCAAAATTCTTATTGTCCTCAGCATGTCATATTTGGCTTCATATTTCCCTAAACATTAGTTTTGTCCAGTCACTTCTTTGACTTCACTCTTTAAGTTACAGCTCTCTTGCAGGAGAGTTTTTCATATTTTTAAACAGTAGCCTACCTGATATTGTTCAATACCCTAAACAAGTCTGTTACTTTTCTTTGTGAGTTCAGTACTTCTAGTCGCATTCAATTCGGTTAATTTGCAATTGCTGACATCAAATTTTCCCTGCCTTTGACATCTATCATTTCCTCTATTTTATTGAGAAAAATGAGTGTAAGGGAAGATAGGGGATAGGATAATATAAAAGAGACAAGATTCCTCCAAACTACCCATAGCCAACACCAGATTACATTTCTAACCGAACAGTAGCTGAAACTGTACCAGAAAAAGTTGTAGTTTCTAACACTATGCAGTACCTGGGGATTAGTGCTTTAGTGTGAGAGTTCCCTTTTCTCCCACATATATCTTCTCTCTTTCTCTATGAGAATTTTGCAGGGGGTGTGGGAAGTGCAGAGACTGAAAAGTGCTTTTCTGGGTTACCTTACATTATCTGTAAATATTTCCTGTAAACCCCCACTAAAATTATATCAGTGTGGGTTCCATTAAGTGACATTCAATTTAGGTAAAGTGAGCAGACGATGTTTTTGTATTGAATAAAACCTTGTTATATGAGAGGTGGTGTATTTTTGCTAGTAGAATGAAGCCCAGCTGGTCTGTTTAAATACATACTGGAGCAATGGGATGGCCTAAAGTGTTCCCAGTTCCGATGGCAAAGTTTTACCAAGCATGAGACAAACAGACCTGTATTTGCTAATACAGAAGTGCTGGATACTTTTGCTGCTTGTAGCTTCAAGATCTTCCTGCTTGAGATCAGAGACACTTCCTGTTGGTTAATTTGGTTTAGGTGTAAGAAAATATCTGCATGTTCCTTTCTACCAGTGTATGTTGTTCCTCAGGAAAATGCAAAAGGAAGTGACATATGTCTGTATCTTCCCTTTGAAAGAATATCTTGTCAGAGCTGAAAAATAAGATTAGCCATATGAATGATTTTCTGAATAGCATTAGTCCAAAGGAATAGTGACAATATGATATATAATAAAAAAGTAGTGGCCATCTAGAAACTTCTCTGTTTAATGACAAGCCAGGAAAGCACATACACAGAGAAAATACTTTTAGAAGCAAATGAGCATATGGAAAGAAATACAAGATAAAGAAAGAAAGCATTTGCAAAACAGGATAAAGAGAGACCTCTGAGAAAAATTTAAGGCAACTTCATGTAATTTGTAGTCACAACCATGTTGATGAATACAGCATGTGAAAAATCATGCTTTTGCAAATAATCATGACCTTGATGAATAATTTAATTTCTAGAAAATGTTTGTTTTCTTTTCATTTAAAAGGAAAGAAAAAATATCCCCTTTTAGGCAAAATGAACTTCAGAATTTAGCAAATTTTGTGGTAAAAGTATTTTTTCCAAGTGATTTCTGTATCTTTTATGCACTCAACCTATTGCTCCCATGAAAAATGCAGTGCCTCCAATTCATCTCCCCAGGCATTTTTTATAAGATTTAGCCTTCCTCTTCCCACATCTCACTTTTGCAAGAATTGAAAACTATTTTAAACTTCTCTAGTAATAACTTCAGTGGTGACATAAGCAGATTATTAACATTGTAAAATGAGCTGTTGTACAATCAATAGCAGCAAATTTTAGGTAGCCTATTTTCTTCGATTACTGCTCTTTGTCAGACTGTATGCTATATGCCCAAACTGTAAAGCTTTTCTAAATATTTTTCGTAAAGGAGAAGGGTAAATTTTGGATTTAAAGATAAACTTCATATTCCAGAGTCCTCTTATCTTTTAATATATTCAGAACACCACCACTTCTTTCTTCCACCACTTCCAATTCCACCATTCCTGAGAAGTGTAAATACAATAGGTACTCTGTTTCCTTTCTTGTACACTCTTCTTTGATTGCTGAATAGTTTTAAAGGTGTCAAGTATTCTAAAGATATACAGAAAGGTAGAATATGCTCAAAATAATATGCTTTTTTATAGGCGTATGAAATTCTTCAGAGAGGAGACCATGCTATCATTCATTTTGTGAACTCTGTAAATGCAATGTGGGAAGTTTTTACCTCTGTATTTGTGATATTGTATCATAAATACAATACATTTATCTTCTTAGGAGCAATCTTATTACTTCTACATAATAAGATTTACTGGGAGCAGTGAACTGTTTTAGTAGTATTATTAGTTTATTATGTTAACATTTTAGGCCAAGTCCACTGAATTGTATGATAAAACACTGCTGAAAGAAATTACTTAGTAGAAAGGCAAAACTGTTATTTTGTTGTTGAAAATACTATAGTGGCTTGATAGAAATGTAATTTGTTTTCTAAGCAGCCATGCAAATTTTAAAACAGTAAACTTAAAATACCCTTAAATGTGGTTATTATATTTATGTAAGAAAAGTTTCTAAAGGTTTATTTTTCTTTTTTTTTTTTTAATTCCATAAAATAAAGTAATAACAAGAAATTGGAACCGAATTGATTTTTCTGATAGGAACATGTTACACCATGAAAGCTAAATGTATCTTAAATAATACTTAAGGGTAAAATTTGGCAGTGCATATGCATGTGCCAGTACCATTTCCCATACATGTTAGAATGGCTTTGATAGAAAAATAATTGACTTAAAATGATGGGATTCCATATTTATTGCGTTTTACTTTCTCAGTGTTAGTGATACTATTTTAAGTCATGCTGTTTTATTTTGAGCGCCATCTTTGAAAATTAAACCTCTATTTCCTCCTTCTCATATATCATCTTCATTTTCATAGCTCTTGACAGCCACATCAGTCCTTCAGCTACCAGCTGGAATTTAGTAAATAAGGTTTATTTATGTTGCACAAGATGACATAGTACCAACCAGCTTTATTTGAAAAATAAATAAAACTTAAGAAGATAGCAAATTTTTATTTCATCATGCCAGTGCTTCCAAAAATAAGATTCTAAAAAGAGGAGCATTTAATAGAAAATGCAGATTTTTATTTTTTTTTACCCAGTCACTTTTCAGGTAAAAGTGTACTGTAAGGAGATATCCTGCCATTGCATGTGCTATCTATCTTGGCCTATATTTCCATAGAAGGTCTTATCTTTGCATACTGGACAGCTGGAAGTCTTTGATCCTTGAAAGGTAACCTCTTCTTTCAATGTATAATCATTTAAGAAGTGCTTAGACCCATAGCCTTTGAGCAAGCTTATTTAGCCAATCCCTTTACCTAATACCACTGAACTTTGAATTTTACTCAGTTCTGAATGAGGATGTGAATGTGCATTTTACATGTGTATATGCATTTACCCACAGTTCTAGAAGTTGGATAATTTTATTTGATTATGTTATTAATATTTAAATGAATTCTGGAAACCACAAAGTAATATTTTTCTCATACTTTTCCAGTTTGTTAACTTTTTCTTATTTTGCTTCTTTTTGTACTAGTTCAGAGACTCTGATGGAGGCATTCTGTAGATCAAATGTAGAAGAGTTCTTATAATTGAAATGACCTTTTAAAATAATAATAAAAATTGAAGGATCAGCACATATTGTAGTCAGTATTTCTTATGCTTTTTGAGTGCTTAAGATGTTGCAATTCCAGCTGTAATAGAATTCAGGAAACTTGCATGAAGGATGCCAAAATAATTATTCATTTAAAAAGGAACCCACAAATAATAACCTTAGGTTCTGAAAATGTCTTCAAAACCAAAAAAAACCCAAAACCAACCAACCAACCAAAGCTGTTAGTGCTTGCTAGTGCTTCTGAAACTCTTCATTCAGTGGCACTCATCTACTCCTACAATTATAACATTCGAAATTAGTACCTTGGGTGCATCCATGGAACTCCTTGACCCTATGTGTAAATCCCAGTGAAATGACCATGACTTACAGTAATGAGGATTTTGTTTTGATATGGTACCTTTTGCGCCTTGAAGAATAAAAGAAAAATATATTTTGTATCTCCAGAAAGCAAATAAGGTAAACATAGAATAAAAGTAAAGACAAGAATATTGACTTAACTTGTAAAAAATAGAGGAGAAATACAATTATTAAAAAGATATTAAAAAAAAACCCTATAAAAATAAAAGAAAATATCTAAAAATAAAGGCGATAAAGTTTACGTAAAAGGTATAACTTAGAAACTAAAAGATAACTTAGAAACTAAACAGATAAAATCTGCAGAATTTAGGCATACCTTGGAGGGTAAATCCAGGACAAAGCTTATGATCAGATTGCAGTCAGCAAGGAGGTTTAGGGGAGAGTTCTCAGGTTTGTCCTTGGTGAGTTTAGGATGACAGTAGAATTGGCAAAAAGAAATGTCATGAAGGTGGACAAAAGTTTTAGTGAGAGACACTAGTATAAATTAATACATAGAAAAAATATTTAACCAATAGTTGTGCAAACATGCTATGTAGCTTTCTGTGAGATAGACATTACTTGATATTGTGTTACATTAAAACATATGTGCAAACAGCACATAAAAATAATAGATATCATAAGTTCCACATACCTATTGGGCAATTTTTTAAATACTTTCTGATCTATTCATATCAGGGTACATTCAAGAACATACTTAAATTTGTACAATTTTAAGGTAAGACAACATAGTGATTGGAGCAATATTTAATTTGCAGGATGACACTGAGAAACTGTAGGCAGAGCTATAGTCTTTCAAACAGACTGGGTCTTCATTTGGTGGCAGCACCCCCACTCTAATAGCATTAATGCATTTTGTATATTCTTGCAAAATATAGGTCTGGTATAACTGAATAAATAACAGTGCTTTTATAGTGTTTTCTGCTAGTTAAAGTAGTGGACTTAGAGTCTTCTGCATTTGCTTTCGAGGTTTTTCCAGAGGCAACTAAATAATTTATTAAAGCCTTTTACCAGATTTTAGTCTTAGCTGATTCATCTGTGAAGTGGGTACAAGAAATGCTTGCTTTAGAGGACTATGCAATCAGAAACAGCTATGTTGATTTATACCAGCTGAAGATATGAGCCTTTCTGTTTATTAATGTTCTGAAAGTACTTTCAGATCACTGGATGAAAACACTGGAGTATTTTAGGGAAAGAGCAAATAATTTATGTTACTAAGTCATTCCAATCTGTAGTTTTAGATCAGTGTGGATTTTTTTTTTTCTCTGTTACATAAATTACTGTCCTGGACTGGTATTCCTGCTTGTTTCCTTTCTAAATTACCAACACAGCAAAAGAATCATAGCTATTCACATCATTTTAATTTTCTTTGGAGATTTCCAGCTCTGTGTGATGGTACTTGCAGAGTCATTTCTGATTTGGGTACTTCTCTGCAATCTCTTCTGGGAGAATAAATGTTTGGGAGCATCCTAACCATGTGCTTTAAATGTACAAAAATAGAATGAAAGAATAAAAGGAACAGAGTCCCTTGGTAAACTCTCTTTAATGTCTTGCATCTGACGTTCAGATTGGTGGGGTGGGGAGGATCACATGCCTGATGTTTTTCTCTAGGACTGCACCCAACTGGAAGCCATTCCTTGGCTTCTCCACAGACAGCAGCATACCCAAATGGAACATATTAATTCCTTGGGGAAATCTCCTTAGTGGGACAGAAAGAAATCTTTTCAGTTTCCCAGATGCATACTCTGCTCTCAGTACCATCAGACTTAAAGGAAGAAGCGCACTACCTTGGGCTGGAGGACACAGTTTCATTGTAACTGCAAGGTTTAGCATGGATAAATAACTCCTGTGATCCAGCTGCTCAAGCTTTCAGGCTTTGACATGTTTATTAATGAAAACATGAGAGAAAAGAAAGAAACAGGCAGTTACAGATGCCTCTGTAACTCTGCTGTCATTTTTAGGTGAACACAGTATACCAAATATTTATGCTTTTTTATGATTCAGGATCACAGAAAATAAATATCTCTTTTATCTGTTTGTTTTCTTTGGAAAAGGGAGTAAGGGAGAGTGAGACTCATAGTGGAAAAATAAAATTCACTTATATTCTGACAAAAATTACTCATTTGTCAGAAAAGGATCCCAGCATTAACTTTTGTTTGCTAATAACCCCTGTAGCCCACCTGGCTTCAAGCAGATAGCTGATGGCTTGCAGTCCCCAGTCCATACCTGACTGCTGACCTATGGCCAAAAACCAAATCATATTTCTTACTCATGCCGTGGGTAGGACAATAATTGTTCCTACCTATGTCTGACTGCAGGCTGCCTATGCACCTTTGCAAAGGGTTGCTGATGAGCAAAGACCCTTCGCATCATAACAAATCCTGCCAGCTGCAGCCTGATTTCTGAGCATAGGGTTGGTCTGAGGAATTTGGGAAGGCTAACATGAATATATAGTAGCGTAGGATCAATGCTAGTTGTGTGGTGGGTTTTTTGTTTGTTTGTTTGTTTGTTTGTTTTTAAATAAAAGGCATATTTTCTGTTATGATCTGATTCAGAGAATTCTGTTCTTAGACAATTGAGAAGGGATATGCTATGGTTATGGAGATACTGAGGAGTCAGTCAATAGATCATTTCTCTTTCTTACAACTTGCTGTGCCACCCAGAGTGTAGATGAGATGGGAAATGAGCAAGAAGCAGGATCTGATGATTCTGGTCTTCCAAGAGACAGTGAAAGGTCAGGAGCTGTCCCTGCCTCTCCAACAGTTCTCACTCTCCTGAGGTAGGAGAATCCTGTTTAAGAGGGAAAAGTGAGCTTCACATTGCATTTGGGTAAAAAAAGAGATGGAATCTAGTGCTTTGTGTAGGCTTTTTTTACAGCTGCAAACCTCGAAGCATTTTCCTAGACAGTTTTTCAGGGATAATAAGGGCACTGAAGCCTGAGAGATGGCAAATGCTAAAAGGTTTTATTTATGTTCTGGTGAAATTTAGTCCATATTTTAAAGTGTATGTATATGATTCCTCATAGCACTTCATAAGATAGGAAAGTATCACTTCTGTGAAGGAATTTACATATGTTTTGTGCCGCAAAGGAGGTCCAGCCAAGGCAAGACAAAGGTTAGAGAGGTCTTACCTACGCGATGTCCAAAATAAAGTGCTATGATTTTTTCCAGACATTAAGTTGCTCTTCTCTGAGCAGAGACCTAAGTTACTCAAAGAAGGAGCAACCTTAAATGACTGTTGTCTAATGTTGAGGAAGACTGGATTAGAGATTTAAGAACTGAATGACTATATGGTCTTCTGTGCAACAGAGAGATATATGACTGTCATCTTTTTGAAAGACCAGGTAGTATTGGCTGCTGTAACCAGGACCACAGGCACCCTGAGATCTTTTAAAGGAGTCAAGTTTGCTATCCTGGCAAACAGATTACATATTCCATAATGTCTGAAAAGTCCTTAGAGTTTCTGTTCAGTATTACATCAAGAACAGTGTAAGATGGATGAGCTCTGGCATTCCAAGTCCCTCAATATAATGGAGGATGAAAGAGAAATAAACAAAGAGACAGGTCTTATGAGCACATAGGTGACTTCTGATATTTAGTATGCAGAGTAGCAGCAGTGAAGTTCTGTCATAATTTGTGAGACAGTAGTCTAGCAAAAGTAGGGTGCTATTCTTCTGATGAAATATAACAGACATTGTACAGTTTTAAAAGAAAAAAAATCTGTCTTTCAGAAAATCCCTCTTAGGTTTTATTTTAGTCATGTAACAGAGCAGCAAGTTCTAGATGCCACCTCCGGTTATTATCCTTATAGCCTTTAGCTGGGATTCCTAAATATAATTTCAGTAAAGACTTATGAATATACTACTATTTCCTATTCGGTACTACTAAAGATGGTGTTAATAGCTATTCCTAGTGCTTTGTTTCGGAAGACCTTGCTTTCAGTATTTAATAATTTTACTAACATTATCCAATGTAGCTGATGTTTTTCATGTCAGACATACTTATTTGACAAAAATTTTGAAGAAACTGACTAAACCATTTTTGCTGCTTCTAAGAATAAGATTAAGGGTCAAATGCATTGTTTTCCCCAAGTTATAAAAAAATGTGCTGACATCTTTATGCTTTGGAGCAAGGTCTTGAAATGTGGTAGAAATGTGGTAGATTTTCCCAGTGCTGCAAATTATAAGACTCTTAGAAATCTCATTCTCTGTTAGCCTGGTTATGTTTGTTAGCGCTCAGCAACTTGAATTTCCACAGCTTCTGTCTGCACTGAACACACTCCATCTTGTTACTCCTGAGCATTGTCTGAGTTATACTCCATGGTGCTGCCACTTTGTTTGACATGAAGAAACAAAAAACAGAGCCTGACTTGAATTTGAGAAAATGTGAATGGAGAGGAGGAGGGCAAAAGCTCAAGTAGCTGAAGATAGGGAGGGTTCTCTATAGGATCCCTCCTTCTTTCAGTGTATAAGATATATGGTGTTATGAGGGCAGATCAAGATTGCATATCAGCCACAGTCCTCATCACTAATCAGGATCCTTGCCACATGCATTGCAAATATGGGGAAGTTTGGGAAATATGTGTTGCTTCAGAAAATGAAGATACTCTAATTGAGTATCAGAAGGTACGTACATGAGATATGGTTGCATAGATCTTTATTCCTGATATTGTTCCCTAACTTTGTGGAGATTAACTGGCAAAAAAGTTCAGTCTCTATAGTGTCTAGTGTAATTATTCATATATGTACTTTGTGTGTTATATAGTTATACATTACGGAACGATAGGAAAAAGGCCTAGAAGAGAAGTAATCTGACCTGCTGCCTCAAGGACATGTCATGTTCAACTTGTAGCAATCTTGATGGATATTTGCTTTACATTTTATAAAAAAATCTCAAAGTCAGTATCCAATTTTATTAAATATTTTATTTGAATGATTATCTATCCTTAATCTTAAAAAGCTTTTTCCAGTGCTTGAACTGCAGCTTTCCTGATGAAACTACTTCATGTCCTATCCACAGTGGAAATGCAGAACAAGTTATTTCTTTCCTCTTGCAACCACTTACATATTCACAGACTTTTATCATGTTTCCTCTGATGTTATGTGAACCAAATTATAATAATTCTGTTATTTTATCCACTTAGGTCCCATCTTTTAGAATTTTGTTCCTTCTTTTTGTTCTCCCAAGTTGGTCTAAGTCCTTCTTTAAGTGCAACGCTCAATACTGGAATCCATACTTCAGAAGAGGCTTACCAATGACGTGTAAAAAAAAAAAGACTATTCCACAAATTTTATCATTTGGTCTGCAGATATTCATGATGCAATTTCAGTGAAATTACCAGAAAAAATGAAGTTGCCTATGTCCTTTTTTCCTTATGTAAAAAGATACTCATTGAAATGCTGTATGCACTGACAAAGACTTTCTAGTTAGTCTGAATTCTCCTTTTCTCTGACTTGCATGTTGAAGTAATAGTAGGAATATTTTCCTGTATTAAAATTACCTTTGAACAAAATAAAAGTAATAAAACACAGATGAAAAACTAAAGAAAAACCTAAGGAATTGTTAAAATATTATTAATATGCTTGTCTTTCCCCCCCCTCCTCTGCAAACCTTAATCTTTCAACTGAAACATGACTTTTTTGGCCTGAGTTGATTAAATAATAAATTAATAAATATTGAACTAAGACAGTGTTACATATGTGCAAAATTGATCTTCTGATTTTGACCAGTGTAGACCAATTGGGATTTCACTGAGTTAATTTGGAACAGAATATTCATTTGCCTATATGCCTTTTAATGATAGTGATGCCTCTCTGAATTAGGACAGACATTACAGGCTCAGTGTTTGTCACACTAGTGCAAAAACCATCTTGACACCTTCCCTTGGAAGAGTCAGCCTGAAAGAAAGCATCTACAAGTGCAGAATGCAGGGTTTTATCTTCTCTTTCACCACATCTTTAATGCCTTGAGTTTGGAAAAGAATGAAAACAAAGCAACAAAACATCCCCATGGAAGTTTGCCAAGGAAGGGGTTAAAAAAGTGGAATCTTTGACTGTGAAGGGCTGAATTATCTTTCTGACACCAGCAGGGGTTGCTGTCACTAGTTTGTGGTTGTCACATTCCTGTTATGCTTGACCTTGGAAAGGCTTGACAACATAGTCTGGACTTGATTAAGGGAATTTCATGTTTTTCCTTTGCTAGAGTCACCCCCCACCTCGACAAACATTTAAAAATGTTAAGAAAAAAAAAAGAAGTTTGGAAAGCAAACATTTTCCCAGAAGAAATTTATAGTTCAAATTTACACCAAGTTCACACTAACTGGAGCAGTCCGGGTTTCCACTCAGGCTTTGAGTGCTCTCTGTAAACCATTAGTCACTTCCCTGGAAGAGGCAGCTTTTTTTTATAGGCAGCAGGATAAAACAGGCACAGATGTGTGTGTAACATTAGAGGCTTTCACATGTACCTGCATTTGTTTCCCCCTCAATTGTAGAAAAGTAAAAACAGTGACTATAGAAATAAATTAATTGAAGCCTTGACCTTCATTTGGTTTTGGACAGCTACCATGAAGACTGGTTTAATTTAAAGAAAATATCTTGTGTTGTGGATTTTTGAGATTGTGGAAATTTATATCATGAAGGTAGAAGTTCTTCTAACAGGTTGGATTTTTTTCACTTTACAGGACTGTGATTATGCCAGCTGCCAATGAGTTTGATCCAGAGATTGTCCTGGTGTCAGCAGGATTCGATGCTGTGGAAGGCCACGACCCTCCACTGGGAGGGTACAAAGTCACAGCTAAATGTAGGTATCATCATAATGCATATGTTTCTGCACTGGTATTTTTTTCTAGTTAGGAACCTTATTTTAAATTCATCTTACATCCATATTTCTATTTTGTGAGATGACACCCATGTCACTGAGGTCAGGGACTGTCCATTAAGTTAATATGCAGAGATGTCAGTGGAGCTGTTAGTCTCGTTCGGCGCGCGGACAGGGTGGAAATGAACATGTTAGCATTTCTGGCTCACTCCTTTCTGTTCCTTTTGGCATTTTCTTCTTGACTTTTTAAAGTATTACTTTTCTGGCATTCAAATAGCATTTTAGAGGTTTCATGTTTTTCAACAGGCCCAGTTTTCCAAATGCTGGAGTAAGTTATTTCACTTTATAATATATATTGGAGATTTTAGGCTTTGGAGGCCTAAATCCAATCTCATATTGCTCTTTTGTTATTGTAATCTTTTCAGCTCAATGGCATTAATCCTGAATTACATCAGTGTTCACGAAGGCCAAAGTTTTCTAAAAGACTACTCTGTTGGATCTCAATGTTTGTATGTCCATTTCAGTCTTCCAAAATGTGTGCTCATAGCAACGATTTAATATGTTCTGAAAGACAGGTCTGGTTGAGGTGTCTCATATGTAGCACTCCAAAGTCACTAGCTCTTACAGAATATTGTGCCCCAACTGATTCTGAGCCTGGGATGTTAAGCAAGGCTGGCTAATGTAGTAATGCCCTGTACAGTAATATGCACTGTAACATCTCCCTATATAAACTGCTTTCCATGAGACAACACACAGCTTTTCAGGTTAATGCAGTGGTTGCACTAGAAAGAAGCATAGTAGCATGTATGCATGTTTGAATATCACTTAGCTGTGTATCAATACTTCTAATAAAACACTATGCATGAAAAGGCCCCTTGTAAGCCGTTTACTAACTGTTTTTTTCCGTAAGTATGCTTCCTGGTCAGAGGCACCATTCCATGAGCTTATTTGGTACGGACATGAGCTTCCAACTGATACAAAATAGATATTTTGTTGGGAAGCATTGTATAATTATCTGTATTCAGCAGCTGAGAATGCATGCTACATGTTCCTTAATCATGTGTGATGCTCCAATAAGATGCTTTGCCATACATGATGTTCTGACATAGCAGCTTCAACAACTTGAGATCTCAATAACATTCATATTTTTGTCTCAGGTTAGACTGAATTTCACCCTGACAGCAAAGAAAAACTGATTGGTATTGTAATCAGTGTTAATTTTCATTCATGAAACAATTAACTCTTCATAACTTTTTTAGAAACTGAAATCTTAGTACATTTTTAATATAGAAGGCTGCACATCTACAAGCTACAGATGTGTCTGTAAGCAAAAAACAGTGATTTACAGTAGGTGGTTCTTGTTTAAATGAAAAGTCAAGGTAGACCCAGATAATGATCATGCACCTGAGGGATCAATAAAGCCTTTTGTAGAGAGCCAAAGGAATTTATTATTTCCCCAAAACAAAGTTCTCCACATTCCACTATACCATTTTAGAACATAGCATACTATATGTGTTATGTAGAAAAATGAACAGTCTATTAAAAAATTATGTCCAAAGAGAAACTTTCATATTTAAGACTAAAAAAAGAAATTCATGCAAATTTGTAGTATAATTGGTTTGTAATAATTAAAAATTATGCCCCAAATAAGTAAATGCAAAGTAAATTATAATATGTAAACTTCATAAAGTTCTTCATAAATCTGTAGCACTTTATGTACGCTTAATACATTGAATTTTCTGATTTCTATGACCCATTACAAACTCCACAAATATAACTAGGAGGAGATTGCCATCAAGGGAGATAAGATAGTAACCATGCTGTTACAGAAAGTTAGGTTGACACTAGATTGTTGATAAGGAATCTTTCCTTCAAAGTACAGTCAAAAAGACAAAATTAAAATGTATGAACTGATCAGCATTCCCAAGCCACAAAGTAAAAACCATAGGATAAAGGTAACAGATTGGACTAATTACATCCTTGGAGTAACCATATAGCAGGCAAATTACATACACAAAAGATTGCTCTACTAAATCTACACAGTTTGAGAGATTTAAATTACAGCTTACTTTAACCCAGTATTTTAATTTTTTGCTATATTGACATATAACCTGATTTACTAAAGAGTTGCCATTTCTGACTAGTAAAGAAATACATCAGCAACAAGACAGTTGTATATATTTTTTCAGATGATTTTTAAATGCATGGGTCTAATGTGCATGTCAAGATGTCTCACGAGGAGGTGATCCTCAGCTCCTCTAGAAGGCTGTAGGATGGAAGATGACCAACTAAGATCAGTGATGACAGCAGAGCTAGGAGATGATACATGAATTGCCTAATTTATCTCTGGTCCCATTAAGTAACAAAATCACTAATGGTCCATTTCCATTTAAAAAAGAGGTGGTGTTTAAAAATTATTGAAATGGAAGTTTGGATCATCCTTTTCTTATTGTACTTTTCAAATTACTTTCCCTAAGTATATCTTTTTCTCTGACTGCCTCTGCATCCTTCTGTTGATATTTTGAGATAAAAAAGCTTTTACTAAACTAATGAATATTTAACTTTTACCTCGCCCCAAACCAGTTTTTGTTCAGTACAATGTAGCCTTGAAAGCGAGCATTGCCTAAACCATTTATTACAACCGCGACTTTGAGGATTTCATGGGCACATTTTTCTTTGTTGGCTCTTCGTGCTAATCCTTTCTCTCAATGAAGTGCTACCGTTTCAAAAGGTGCTCATATGTACCTAGGTGCACATACACATCTTGAAACATACACTCAGCCCATGTGTATAAACTTTGTGATGGATTTTATATTCTGTTAAGAAGAAGATTGGGCTTCAAAGACTTGAGATGTCTGGTTACATATGGCAGAACTGGTTACATATGAGAACCAGGAAGCTCTCAGGCCTTTGCTACCTGAATATCTTACTAAGATATTAAGAATATCTTAGCAAAGATCTGATCTTAGAAAAGGCAAGCTTTATCAAAAACACTGCTTATAAGACTACCTAGCATAATTAGAAACAATAGGTATACTTTTGACTGCACAACCACATTGTCCGGAAGGTCTGCCCCAAAAAAGGAGTTATGTCTGAAAAGGAGTTTGTTTTCCAAATGTACCTTTTTTTTTCTGATAAAGATATTATCTCCACTCACAAACTCTGGCTTACCTGTGTCTTGATAACTGTGTGCTATGATAACTGCACCAAGTTTATCATCAAAAAGCAAAGAAAAGAAAGCTAAGCATATAACATGTTAAACCTTTCTGATAGCTCTGTTGTCCTACTGTCTTGCATTATCAGTTATAGGTGCAAACTCCTGCTCAGGAGGTTCTCTAACTTCTGATAGGTTCTGGCTCAGATTGTCAAGGATAATCAAGCTACTTATCTCAAATCTTACTTTCTATGGCCCTTCTCTTTGGACTCAAGCTTAACTTGATTAGCTGAAATAGCAGAATATATTTTGTGTTGTCAAGGCCATCTCTGTTCCTGTTGCTTCGTTAAACTATTTTCCCAAGCTGTGTGGTGAAGGTGGATGCATCTCTTTCTTTCATGCAAAACTCTCTTATGCAGAGGAACTGTTGATGACATTGGGATTGCTTTGTTTAGATTAGAGACTATAAAGGTGCTTCAATTTTACTATAAACTATAATCAGACAAGAGGAAAACATGCCCCAGTTCCTAACTGGCCTAAGACTTCCATTTGATTACCAGAAACGTATTGGGTTTTTTTTTTCAATAGAGTAAGATTAAATATCAGCACAATATATTACGTTTTATAAAAAAAACCTTTTATCAAATCCACTTAATGTACTGGAGTAGTAAAAATCATATTGACAATAAAATAAAGGAAAAAATAATGGGTGGAAAAAATAAAGGGGATAAAGGAGTTTTATATTTAGAATAGTAAGGAGACACAGATCTACTCTTCCATCTTATTGTGATGGTGCTTAGGTGAAACTACTGAAAATAGAGCTGGTATATTCTGTGCTTTATATTATATTTAATTTTTACAACTTCTACTAAAACACATTGTATTGTCACACTATTTAAATTTCGAACAGTGAACAGGTTTGAAAAAAAGCTGCCACATATGATCATAAATTGGCAAGTTGTTAGATATTGAAAGAATTCTGGTTTTAAATTTAGCTCTAATAACTGAAGTTCTCCCTGTAACATGATCTTGAGATGAAGTACTTTATTTTATAGAGCAGCCTTTAGAATAATGCTTGCATTAGAGTCACTGAGATCACTTTACATTCAAGTAAATATTGTACAAAATTGCTCATTAAATGGTGACCATTACATAAAAAGAATAAAGCAAATAGAGAAGTGTCAAGCAAGAATGAAAATTTTTTTCTTTTCAGAGTATTTATCTTCCTGAAGCACTGCTTAACTGTTTGTAAGGGCCTGATGATTTACTAGAATTTTCCTGTTGTTTTACTCTCTTGTTCCAAAGGTGCTATTTGACACCAGAGTGCAAAATAAGATCAGCAATTAGCAGTAGGAAAAGGTACCACTGCAAGCATTTAAGGAGTAAAATACATTTTGTCAGTTTATATACCTGTCTACTGTTATGCCAAATTTGTGATGCAAGGTTAATCCAGTGTCTAGAATATAACTGACTCTAAATAAGCTGATTTGCAACTTTTAAAGTTGCATTAGGCTGTGATGAGCTTCCTTCAAGTGGGACCAATGAAAAAAGTGCTAAAGTAAAAGCTATGGACAGTTTCCCCTCCTCTGGAGGCAAGTCTTATAGGACTTCTCTGTAATAGTGCACAATCTGTTTGATTAATCACAGCATGGGAAACAATTAATGCTATAAATATATCAGCCTAAGTGGTAAAAATTAATGTGCAAAAAGAGCTGCTGGCTTACCTATATCCTGCAGATCTTCCACTGAGGAATACCTTCTCTTGGCTGAAGCTAGTACTTCTCAGAAAACAAATAAGAGCAACCAGGTTGAACTTGAGTGCCTGTCCATTTGGTTTCTGCTTTGTCCTTCACATTTCAGTTCCAGCTTAATAATTTTTGATAACAAGATCTCAGAATGTAGCATACAATGCTATAAAAAGATAAAATGCGTAGCATCTGGGGAAAAGCAAATTCATAAGTAATGTGCACAGTTTTAATAATGAGATGATTAATCACTGAAACAAATGATCTAGCATGGTAATATTTGACATCACCGAAAGGCTTTAAATGAGACTTACAAATAGATGTTCTACAACATCCTTGCAAATAGGTATGCCATAGCACACTCAGACATCAGAGGCTTCATGCAGAAATAATTCAATGAAATCTGTTTTCAATGACCAGAGTTTTCTTGAGTCTTCATGATTGTCCTATTGTACTTTGGAATTCTTTTCAGTTTTCCACTACATGTCATGTATAGTATATGTGTTAGAAACAGACCAAAGGAAAATGCTAGAACTTCCTATCACTGAATTCAAACGTAGAGCTGATGTGGGTCTAATCCTGGTATGTCAGATATATTTCCGAGAAAAGGTTTCCTGTGTGGTAGCCTTACTATTTCTAAAATATCTATGTGACTGTTCTGACTACTGAAATGCTATATATGGTTCTTGGAATTATATTTTTTTTCCCCGGAAGCACTTTAATTTCTAAAGGAGTCCCCAGGTAATGTTGTAACTATCTAATGGACAGTACCTTGGTCTGGCTGTGGGTTGTTTTGGGTAGAGCAATTGCAGTGTCTTTGGGGAGCGACTACACTTTCCTGTAATTGTCTGAAAGACTTCCCTGACACTTGACTCCGAAAGAGCGTCCTGACTGGGACTACTGGGGCTAATGCAGAACATAAATGTTAAAGGAAAGCAGGCAAAAAGAGTCCATGCAAATTCATAGCTGGCTAAACAGAGTGGTAGGTTTGATTTTTTTAGCTCTTTAAGCACAATTCGAGTCTCTAAAAATAGTATTGCAGGTTTTTATGATGCCATGTCTAATTTCTTCACTTCATAAGCGAGAAAGGAGGCAAGGGCAGTAAAGAAAGTGAGAGATTGAGTAGAATAACTTTTGGTAGCAGAAAGCTGTTAATTAAGTTGCCACAGCTGCCTTCTTGTCTGAATTCTTCTCAGTTCAGAGATCTGATTTTGGTTACCATAATTTTGTTTTCTTTGCAATACTGGAGGTGATAAGATGGTTATCCAGAAGGATAGATCTTGAGCTTTTGACTCAGAGCTGAAAGCAGTAGAGGTGCGGTGTAGAGACGGGAGTCTACTGATTCATATCAGAAATGTTCCTTTTGTTCCTTTTTGTCTCCTGGAAACTAAGGAGTACCCAGTGACTGGCAGCAAGAAGACATAGCATCAGGACTTCGCTTCCAGTTGTTCACTTTGGAAGGCAAAGGTTGAGTTTTCTCTAGGGTGATTTCTTGAATACTAATTGAATCTTTGCTTGGTGCATTACAAAAGGCATAAAAACAGATGACAAGTTCATGACATGAGTATTTTCACAGGATTTACTGGGAGAAGGAAAGCATTTTGATTTCTTTTTCCTCCTAGCTCACAGCAGTGGTTGTCATAACATGTCCTATGGCCTGGGCATGCCCATTGGATTGCCTAGCTTTCCCAGTCAGATTATGCTGCATTTAGTCTTGCATTTGTACTCCTTAAATTTTCTCTTGCACTGCAGCCATCATTTGCCAGTGATTCCAGAATCCAGTGCATTATTGACATTTACACTACATTTACATTTATGAGTATGAAATGTAGAAAATTCCAGAAATCCTGTTATTGACTATTTGGTCCTCTGGAAACTGAGCAGAGATTGACATTTTATGTATAAAATTAGTGTCCTCTCTAGGACATAGCATAGTAAAAGGCAAAGATGAAGATATGAAAAGATTTCAGATTTCCAGTGTTGGGCTGAGAATTCTTGCTGTCAACCAAAAGAAACAGATCAGTGAACAATTCACCTTATTTACTGAGGCCAGGGAAATCTTCATCATCAGACTTTGGGATACTCATGTCTAACCAAGCATGTATTTAAAACACACATGAAGGATTCAGAAATCTTAGCACTGATTTTGTTATTGCCCAGTGTTTTCAATGACTGACTGGTTAACTGGTATGCCTTCCATAAAAGGTCTACCTAAGCAGGAAGATTAGAAATATTAAAAAATAAGCTCTGATTTGCCTTGCTCTTTCACTTTCACTTAGCCTTTCTTTCTGTAAATCAGCCAGGAGATTTTTCCATTTTCCACTCCTGCTCCTGCCTCACAAACAGCAGATCTGTCTGCTGGCTAGTTAACTAACACATACAAGTGAAAAACCACCTGTATACGATGTTCCAGATATACAGTGCTGATCCATCTGCAGAATGCATCTGATGCCAGTTCCTTGATTTAGGGCTGCTCCTGCGAACAGGGCAGAGGATAGATTACAATGGAAAAAGAGGATCTATAGAAGCACTAAGAAGTATTTTCTCTTTTCAGTCATCTTACCTTATCTCTTCGCCTACCTCTTGTTATTCTTTTTCTTTCATGCAATAGTAGTGACATTGTCTAACGATGATAACTGATGTGAGGGTTTGAAAAAAAGGTAAAACTGGTGGCATCTTCTCTCAGTTTTGAAATTTAAACTTATGAAATCTTTTCCCTTATTGAAACCAAAAGACTGTCACTTAGTACAGAATAGTAAAGGAAAAAAAATTATTTTTTTTTTTGCATAGTCAATATTAAACTTGTCAGATTAGAATTTAAATACAGTAAATTAAATATAAATTTTTAGGGCCATTTTGAAACTGATGGAGCTTGACACAGTGTTCAGCAACTTACATGTGCCTTTCACAGGATTGGGCCCTGAGAGAAAATTGTTGAAAGACATCTCCAAATGTGGATTTCTCCATAACAAAGTGTCTGATCTTTTATAGCATCGTTGCACTGGGAATTAGGCTTGTCTTTGGGAATTTGTAAAGCGTTTAGTAGAAGAGCATGATTTATGTCTTAGAATTTAACTATTCTCTGTAATAAATAGAAATGTGCCACAAGTATTTATTTGGTTGCGCCATGGGAAAATTTTGAACATATTGTTCACAGCTTCAGAATGCTATAAAAGAAGGCATGTAATTTGTAGACCTGACTATCCTTTGTGATTTGTAACCAATAGATTTGATTAATATCTTTCAAAAGAGACACCAGCCAAAATGTTTACATCTCATTAGGCAAAGA
Source organism: Coracopsis vasa (assembly GCA_026283785.1). NCBI lineage: Eukaryota > Metazoa > Chordata > Aves > Psittaciformes > Psittacidae > Coracopsis > Coracopsis vasa. The sequence continues at coordinate 116,453 of JANHGB010046973.1, forward strand.
AGAAGGGCGCACACATAGTTTTAATTATGAGCTTGGATGGTTCATTTCTTTGGGCTTCACATCCCTACTACTTAAAGCAGACTGTAACTTTAAGATGTTATCTCTTGCCTGCGTAAATAAACAGCCAGTTATGCTTTTTATGGTGGGTAGTTCTCAAACCAACAGAGGATTAGAAGATATTAGCTGGAGTTTGTGGTTCCCTGCTGAACTGTCATGGGCTCCATGAATTCCTGTCCTGAATACTTCACAGAGCAAACACCTCTTCTCTGGGGTGATATTCTTACACTCGCCTCTTGGCCATGGACTTCAAAAGCTGATCACGGGGAGGGCTAGAGAGGCAATAACCCTCAATATACCAGTCTCTTCTGATAGGGACAGAGAAGGTAAAGGTAAGGCGTCTCTGAAGCTTGCTTTTGTGTATTAAGTCCCATGGGGTGATAAGGGGCCATCTGTTTTTTTTGGTTTGCAAACTCATCTTTTTCACACTATCCCAATATCAAGTACACTTTAGGTCTGAGTGGTATCAGCACCAGCAATTCTTCACTGATCTGAAGAGATTTTCTTGGTATTTTTATTTTTGATCCAAGACAATTATCTTACTTGCTATTGTGTAGTTTGTTTTGTTTACCCAACTAAACATAGAAAATACAATTTTAATAATTAAGTTCAAGATACTATTGGCTAAGATAAAAGAAATTATTAAAATAGGACTTCTAACAGATATACTATTTGTGGTTAAAGGGAAATGAGTGCTTACTCATGTGATTAACTCAAAACATCATTGATTCGTGGGAGTAGTTTCAAGAAGTCACTTATTATGCAGCACCACACAGGATGCTTGCACCTTAATTAATTGTTCAAATAGAATATCAGTATTACCAATTCTAGAATTTAAAAACTGCTGCTTAGGCCTCAAAAATATTGTAAGAGTGATTAAAATATACCCAAATTTCTTTTTATTGTGGAGCTCCCAGAACACAATTCCTTCCTATTTTAAACTTCTCCCTGTGGCCATTTCTTTATCAGCTGAGCAGTGGGATTCCATTGAAATCTCCTGATTATAACAGCTTTAATGCAAACACTAATACCATGAAACCTGGAATAAAATGGTGCAAGTTGCCAACACTGGTGCATTTTAAAAGAAGAAAAAACACCCTACTTTTCTCCAGCATTTTAATCATCTTTGTTTGTTGTTTTAAGGGATGGTAGTAGTGGGTTTTTTTAAAGTAAATTGTTCTTGCTTATACCAACTATTTGCCATAAAATTGCTGGAAATGCAAGAATGTAGGTCCTAATCCCACAAACTCTTACTCACTTTTCTGAGTAAGTCCTATTGAGACTGCATCACCA
>JANHGB010046974.1:0-19546 GCA_026283785.1 Coracopsis vasa
GCCAATTCTCACCAACAAAGCTGTGAATACTGGGCTTTTGACAGATGTTTTGTGAAATTTCTGCTGGAGTCTATTGCACTTTCTCCTCATATCCTCAATGAAAGATTGTCACAAACAAAAATATCCTTTCTGAATAAGGACTCCGTTAAGATTAAGAAACAGATAATTAATTAAGTCTCTTGAAACAATGGGGCTATACAAGATTACATTTGAAAGGGAAAGGGGTTATGAGAGTTAGGCAGATGCTCAAATCTGTTAAGTTCTGATCATCGTTAATAAAAGAAAGCAACATAAAAATACTAGCATATTTATGTGATTATCTGTCAACTAGTTTTAATAAATGCTCATAAAATAAAATAGAGAAAAAAAGAGAACGTTTTAGAACGTCTTCTGGTGTGATTTTAGATTGTAATTTAAACTGAGTAACAGATAAAAGTGTTTAGAAAATGTGTTATTGTTCAAAGTTTGCCAGGCTGAAATCCAATCCAGTGCTGGAAACAGCTTACTTGTGAAAAAAAAAAGAAAAAAAGAAATTGTCAGGCAGGTTTCAGGGATATTGGTTTCAATTTGTACCTTACAGTGTCCTCAGGTGCAACTCTGCCCCTGTATCTCAGAATTAAGAGGAACAAAGGCCTTCTTCCTTGCATTCCAACTGGCATTTTTCTTGATCAAACACAGAACACCAACATCTTCCTTTTCTCATAAAAAAGTGTATTAATCACATATGTCTGAGCAGATCCGTGGTATAAGTTTTAATCGTAGCATGGCACTCACATTCAACATGAGTGAAATAAAAATTGTTTGCTCTGTTTGGATAAATCCCAAAGCCATACAAATCATTAACTCTTCTAAGCCAATTATTCTTTTAAAGTTCAGTTAGTTTATATTCTGACCTTTCCACAACTGTAATTTAGTTCAGAATGTACAGCACCTGGATTGCATGGATGATCAAAAATGTCCCAGTGTTCTGATGTGATAGCAATGTTATAAAACTGAAATAAGTACCTAGAGGATTACTTGTCTGCAAATTTGCATAGGGAAAATGTGAAAAATAAATATGCATTGTATTGCATTTATTCTCATGACACTCATTCTGCTAGACCAAAGACCCATTCCCATGCCATAGAATCATAGAATTATAGAATCAACTATGTTGGAAAAGACATTTAAGATCACCACATCCAACCATTCCACAGCACTGACAAGTCCACCACAGAACCATGGCACTAAAGGCCTCACCTACACGGTTTTTGAACACTTGAAGGACTGCCATTCCACCATTTCCCTGGGAAGCCTGCTTCAATACCTGACCACTCTCTCAGTGAAGATATTTTTCCTAATATATTCATGCTTTCCACTCTGAAATCTCTTAGCAATAATCAGCTTGCAGGGCACTGTTCTTAGACTATCAATGTGAGGATTCAGAAATGTAGTAACTTTCTTATAAGTCTTCTCTTCTGTTTTTATATCTGCAGTGATGTGAAGTAGCCTTCATGCAGATAAAAATCTGGCTCCTAGCATATAGTCTATCAGATCTAATGCTTTTCAGTGAAGCCCATAATGTACTATTAGAAGTTGTGAAAATCCATGGATATTCCAAGATCAAAGCCAAAGAAATAAATTATTGAGTTCCATATAAAGCTGTGGAAAACAACACTATATAATTTGCTACTTCAAGCCTTCTCTTTTTGTCTCGTTTGGTTGTCCCATCACCATTCATTCATTACAGAATTGTTCTGCTTAATTCTTATACAAGTTCGCAGTTGCACCTTATATTTCACTGGCTTTCCCTATCAAACCTATCAAATCAATGCATCATTGATCCCACTCACACCTACAATACTGCCTTCAAATAACAAGTTTAGAATAGGGCCAGATTCACAACCAAAACTGCCACCAAAACCTCCTGGCTGTTGCTACCACATCTTCCCTTCTTGATCTTTCTGAACTGAAAAACCACACACCCTAACTGCAGCATTTGTCTATTTTGCTTGGGTTAATACAGTGTGATGTAAAAATTAAAATTAGACAATCAGTTCTTCTTGTTTAATGTTTACAAGAAAAATGAAAATACTATGGGGCAACACACCCCAACAGGCAGAAACTTATTTGGCATGTTCCCATCTGATTATGCTTATGACCTGATATTTTTTCTTTCTGTTCTCATCATCTTTGATAAACTCTCCCTCCTGTTCCGCTTACTGAAGAGTGAAAGTACCTTTGAGATAAAAAGCCAGACTTGTTAAATGAAACTGGTACCAAACAGTCAATTGTAAAGTATTTATTTTTGTTAAACTTTCTGCCAATTAATAATTCTGCTACTCATCTGGGTTTTGATACATGAAGTAATTTCTCCATCTGAAAGACCAGTTTTCAGTTTTTCCTTTATTAAACTCAGGATTTCTCAGGATTAGTATTGGTGAGGAATACTTTCTCTTGACAAAAATGCAAAGAACATTGCACATAACTAAAACCACAAAGAAATTCACAGAATTCACTCCAATGCCTGAAATTAAAAAAGCAATCATCTATATTTTCAGCACCTTTGTATTAACACTGCTTAGCCATCCTGCTATATTTTTACATTCCTGTTTTTTGCTCTATGTAATCAGCTGCAATGCAAAGAAATCTTTAATGAATATAAATACCTGTATTAAGGGTGATAAACAAATCTTAAGTGATTTTGCAATCATGTCAACACAGAAATTCAAATAACAGAGGTTTACAAAGTGTTTATATCTCATTAACATAGGCACATGAATATCACCAGCACTACGGATTTTGCAGTTTCATCAATGCCTTTATGCAACTTGTTTGCATTTATAGATTACATTTTTAACATGTAAGTATAGCATATTTCCTTTTCCAAGATGATCTGAAAGTTCAAATCAAGCAAGTACTGTTTTCAGTCTTGAAAAAAGAATCTCCAACTAAACAAAGCTTGTAGCTATTTATGTGTAGGGCCATCAGAAGAGTTTATTTACAAATACATATTCCAATATGATAGGATATGGAACAAAATGCTTGCACTATGTCGCCAGAAAGTTTAAAGATTAGGTATGAGAAAGAATTCAAAAAAAGTAGTTCCAGAAATAGAGTTGTCTTTTTATTTCTAAATAAATAATCATGAGGGTTTTTTTATGGAAAGGTCTTTAGTAGTGACATTCCTTCCTATGACAACGTGAGAACCAGCTTGTATCACTACTAAAAACTATGTTCATCTACAATATAATCTTCCCTACTGCTACAGGTATGCAGCAGCATATCCTGTTCTTTTATGTATTATCCAATTTTCCAGATTCTAATAACTATAAAACTTGTACCTACAATTTTTTCCTGAAATAATTAAAATGTATAAATAATTTTAGATATACAGTTTAATCTTATGGCTAAATAAGTAATTTCTGGTCCATTCTGGAGGGGAGTTTATGCCTATAGTTAACATATAGATTTAAAGCCCTATTTTCTTGTCTTGGTATCATGTATCTCTTTTTTGCACCGTTATGAGCAACAAATATACCTTCCTTTTTCAAACTAGAGTGGAACTAGAACATTTGACCAAAAAAAATATATGCTTATTTTTGAGTTTCAGTTGAGCTTGTTTACTGCACGATTACCTTTTGTTTTCCTGTTCCTCAGAAAAGTTGCTTTGCATGTTATCAGCTGTAACAATTTAATGTTAGCTGTGCTCAGTCTTGTTTCTATAGTGGCTGCTATTCAGCTCATATTCACCATCCACAGACAAAGCTAAGAAAACTAGCTAAGCTATGCAGGAGGCAGAGAGAGATGAGGATGCTCAGTGAGAGCAACAGCTCATCCAGCCTTCATGGCTGTACAGAAAACCTTGGCTATCTCAGTTTTAGTGGCTGTTAAGTGAAAGAACCCCAAAGATATTATTTTAAAAGTGATATTTTCAAGCCCACTTCATTTTTTAGGGAGCTTGAGACCTGACATCTGAACAATGGCAATGAACCTGTGCTCCCAAGCACACACTGCTGTTTTAAATTGCAGTTCTGGGTCTGACTGCTTCACTCAGAATTCTTAATCTATCATGGCACAAAACTGAAATAAGTGTGGGGCAGAGGCCTCGATTAGAAAAACAGGAGGTGACACAGGCAAAAGTCTTAAACCACAGTGGAATTCGTTCCTTTCTGAGACCACCATGTAATTATTTATTTCTGCTGGCATTGAGAATTTTGTGTAATAGTAGTAATGAAGACATTAAATATGTGAGCAAAAAATGGTCAACTTTGAGTCTACAATAAATAACTGATAACTCTTGACAAAGGAAAGCATCTCTCATTTTTTGAAATATAGCCTTTAACATGTTCTTATTTTTTCTCCATTTCATTATAATCTATATGCTTACCCCAGCTATTATCCAGTCTTCTTTAATATAGTGTCAGATCCTATCCCAAATATTGAAGCTTATGCTTCTTCACATTTCTTATAAGGCAAAAAAATGGTATGACTGTCAAGGGGAAATACAGCTTAAGGGCTGGGAAGCAGCTGCTGGAGCAACCCACAGTGCATATACATGTATATATTCCCACTAACAGAGCTTCATCCTGAACTGTCAAAGGGGCAGGAAAATGAGGGCATTGGTATTTTTTATGTTCATGTAAGTGCTCTGTATATCTCTCTGCCTCTGTTGATCTGTCTGTATCTGTGTGCATATGCATATGTGTTGCTGTCCTGCATCTGAGTGCCTGGGACTACTTAGCATAACTAACTCTTTTTAATCTTACAAATTGAAAATATTTGAATGAAAATGAATACATGAACTAAGTATAATTATCAACAATATAAATATTTGTATAGAAAGATCTTCATGCTTATATTTACTGGAATACAAATAAAATCAATCTTATTTTTTGACATATTTCATCAGTACCAATTTTACCCAGTGGCTTTTTATTTATATTTTTAAACGTATTCATGGAGGAGAGGGTCACAAATCAGTAATCCAAAGCCGATGATCCAAATAGGTAAAGAGGCAGAAAGCAAAAAGTTCAGCAGCCAGATTTTGAAAAGAATATATTGCATTGATGCTTCTGTCATTTTCTTTCTCATCACTTATATTTACAAACTAGGTGGATCAAGAAAAAATGGCTTTTGGTCTTAATACAAGCTTAAAAGAAGAATCAAGGGCAGCTAAACATATGATTGATATTTGAGAAAGCAAATAAACTGTGTAGACAGTGTAGTGGATTTTAAATAATTAACATAAAAAGCTTTCTGACACTGTGAGGGTTGTTGACCTTCAAGTTACTTGACAAGTTTGACCCTCAAGTTACTTAACAAGTTACTTACAACTGGTCAGCCAAAATAGAAATATTAAATACTTTCTGTGGCTCATCAGAGTAAAAATATAAAATACTGTATGCTCTAGAGCACTTTGTGTGGCATTAAATTAATGCCTTAAAACACTCCCTCTGTGGTGTTCTGCTACTTTATCTTTTTGAGAAAAAAATTACATGTATAATTGCTCCAAGCAGTATTTACTCTCTGTTTCTCCTAATTGTCGTCCTTAATTTGTTTCACTCCACTTCCAGTCCTCGCCAAATGTCCAGGCAAAAATAAGGACCACATCCTTAACTTGTGGAAACTAATACCCCTCCACTAACGTCTGTAATACACCCCACAGGGGCTACTTGGGTCTCTGCACTCTTAGCTTTACTTTGCCCCCGTGGAATTTGTTTTATCCTAGAAATCTCTTTCATACTTGGTTTGGTCCCCTGCTTTTACAGTCAGATGGTCTTATAGTAGACTAGGGGATGATAGGTTTAAGCTTGATCTCATTACAAATTTTTCAATACTCTTTACTCACACATTTACAGTTCAAACCCCCATTGATGGGGAACAACCTCCCCACTGTCACTTTCAGCTTTACCCTTTTACCTTCAGTGTGTCGGTTTTTTCTTAGTGTAACTTTCACTCGTCCCAGGAGCTGCTCTGTTAATGCAACTTTGTCCAGCCTAAAATAGTTAGTGCTCCACTTTTCGAGCCAACAATCAGGCCAGCTGCTCCTCCGGGGATAAATTCCTGTGAGCTAAGAGCTCTTTACTGCTGTCCTTCAACACCTGCTATGCACACACGGCTGGTGGGTGTGCATGCACTGAACAATGCCCTCCATCTTCACTTACATGTCTTTTCCCAAGTGTTCCCAGTGTATTGGCAAGTACTAATCCCCCTGTGCTTTCTGCAGGCTCCACCGCTGACCTCTGTGTTCCTTCCTTTCCCATGTTTCCCTCTGGGGTGTTTTGGGTTCCCTGTCACACCTGTGGGGTTAAGAAAATGTCTGTCTTTCCTTGGTGTATGGATAGAGGCATCCCTTTGCTCAGTAAATGTCACTGCCTAAACTCCAGTGCTCCTACTGCTGCATCCATAGCTTTTTACTCCTCAGATATTAGCAGCATTCTTCTCTCTTATTTCGAGAGTTCATTGCTGCTCCTCATTATAACAGTGAGATTGCAGCTTTATTTGTGACAGCAGAATAAACTCTTCCAGGATTTCTTTTATTTTGTACTTTGCCTAATAACATTGTAAGTACACATGCACTTTGCAGTCATTGCTGTGTTTCTCAAATTGAGGTGCTACAGGTCCATAGTTCAACTGTTCTTCCAGAGTTAATTCAAGACTGTTATGTCCTTAGAGCTAGCTTTTATCGGGGATAAGGGCACCTCTCTGTTTTTAATACTCCATGTCAGTCACTGCTCATAGGCAGAATATGAAGCTCTGATTAAGCCACATTTCTAGAGTTCAAGCTCTGCTGATTGTTTTGGTTGATCAATTTTTTTTCTCAAGCTATTTTCATAGTTCATTTTACTTCTGGTACCACATGTAATTCAGCAACCATTAAAAAAGGAGGGCTGACAGCGTTCTGCCTCATTAGGTGCCTGGAGAAGCAGCAGAAGCCTGCCTGTGCCAGCTGCAAGAGCTTGGGGAGCCCCAACATCTCCTTCCATAGTGCCAGCATAGCAGTTCATGCAGCCACTGTAGCAGTTCATGCAGCCATCCAATTACCTGAATTGGGAACAGACACCACTGAAAAATAGCCTTGCAAGAGACAATTGGTTCATTTCCAGCTAGATGAGTACCTTGAGCCTGTTGGGCTTTTTTTCCATAGCCCTTCAACATCTGCACTAGGAAAGCAGTGGTACCGTGCAGGGACAAGCAACCGTAGGAAGGACCTGCCTGAAAAAGGATCTCTCCAAGGAGATCTCTGTGGAATCACAGCCAGAGGGCTGAGCTCTGCCTGGCCTGAACCATCACAAAATCCTAGAGACAGCTATTATTGTACTGCCTTGTGTTAGGGCCTCTTCCTAACAGGAAAGAGGGCTTGGTGGGGTGCTCTAATAGTACATGACTTCAATACTGCATGCATTGAATTCAGAAAGGGAGACAGAGTTGGGGACATCCACTGTGGCACATGTACCAAGATTTTTGTGGCCATGATTAAGCTTGTTAACAGGTCCTTAAGACCACACAATTTGAAGGTCTTCTTCTATATACAGCTCTTTTCCTAGTATCTTGGAAACTTTAGGGAAATCATTTGGATAAATTTGCCTGTTTCATGGGATTTTTATGCGCAACAGGCATGATCAGGCTTTATATTCATTGTGAAAAGCCAGTTGTAGCATTTTACAAATCAGTATTCAGACTCAAAGCTATTTCATGTTTCTATCTATGACTACAGTGTATTTTAACTTTCAGAAACTTTAACTGAGAAAGGTACAGCTGCTGAAAAAGCAATGAATCACTCAGGCTGAACTTTAACACCCATTCAACATCTAATTAGTTGAATTAGAGCCACTTTGCAAGAGAGTCAATCAATTTTCTAGCTCTAGCTGCCCCAATGGTTCTGAAATTTGATGATGTTATCATTACTTCAGAGGAGACACTCAGTTAGCATTTTAATAAGTGCATTTTCCTCCAACACTTTAGCTTTGAACCAGGAACTATCATAACTTAAAATACTATCTGCAAAATGCAGACTCTCCTGGGCTAGCAATGCGTCCACATCTAAAAACTTTTCTGCTAGAGCACTCATTATTTTCACATGGATCAAGAAAGAAAATTACCATCATCTAGAGTTTCGTGATGTGCAGACTGAGAAGGTAATTAACAGGACAGAATTTGAACTGAAGGAATACCTTTTCAGAAGAAGCTCAAAATGAATTATTAAAACTCACTATTCACATATGAATAAATGGTGAGATGAAAGTACCTCCACACATTTTAAACTAGCCTTTAAATACAGACCAGATGAAAACTACATTTACTAGTTTTCTCCAAGTTATGCAAATACATTTGATGTTTCACAGAATCACTGTCAAGTGAAGGCTGAAGATTTCTGTAAAGCGCACATACAGAAAGCCCAGATTGGCTTCATCTCTTGACTACTCTCACTGTTCCCTTAGGAAGTGGAGAAGGGGCTCTTGTTGCTCTAAAATTACTTGGTTTGATTTCTAAGCTCTTTGTCTTGCTGAGAAATAGTATGTGGGCAGCCGGATCCCTCCTTCTGCTGTAGGACATGAAGATATGGCTCAAGCCTCCTCTAACAGGACTGATGATTTTATGTTGGACGATGTCTTGTGATGCAGGCCAGTTCTAAGAAGAACTTAGCAAAGGGTGATGCACATGTCACCACTGAGTGTCTGGATTAGCTGTCTTTGAGCAGCCTTCTTTACACAGAGGGAAAGATGTGATTCTCCTAAGGCATCTTGTGGAAAAGCTGTAAACTGTGTGGAATGAGTGGTAATTCAGTCCCCTAGGTCTATATCTTCCCTCTCAGCTGATGAGTCCCTCCCATACCTCTCAGGTACACTGGAGGCCTTCCTGCTTGAATTCACTGTTATTTTCTTTTAAAATATCACCCAATTTCTTGTATTTTCTTGAATGAGTACTCTTGCCAAAAGATAGCATAGTTAAAAAGCTCTTGAAAGCTTCTTTATAATGTTTTCAAACCATTCTAGCACACAACTACTATGGAAAATTCTCTTTTAAAAATGAAAATTTCAGAAAAACAGAATGAATGAAAACAAAGATTTAGAATTAAATTGCTGTGTGTGTTGTAGGCCAGCACACAGTGTCAGCTTTCAGTCCTGTTACAGAAACATAGTTGCTGTGCCAGGCCAATTTCATTTGTTGGACTGTTGCAGTGTTTTGTCTTCTTTTTTATGCCTCATTTTGATTTTTTTTTTCTTATGTGACAGCATTGCGTAACTGTCCCTACCACATTCCTTTCAAACACATCCTCTCTCTGGAAGTTCGTTTCCCAGATGGATCTCACTAAACTTCAGACCTCTTGGAAAGCAAAAGGAGCCAGCATTTCACAAAGGTGATAATTATCAGAGAACACCATCATTCTCAGCTCTACAGTGTCCGTATCTGCTTTAACAGTTTGTTCTTTTTAAGTTTTGGGCAGATGTTAAGAGAAGAGAGTGGGGATAAGTACCAAAATGGAAACGTGATGGGTCATCACTGAAACATCACAGTGGCAGGGAGCAGCAGCTTAGTTCTAAGCCACTGTTTGCAAAGAGACAGATCAGGCTGGTTTTCATGCACGTGCATTTCAGTTGCTGTCAGTGGAATTACTGCAGCAAAGCAGGATTCCTTTTCCGAGTTACAGAACTGGGGACCTCAGGAGACTGAAATATAGTGGAAAATGAGCTAGAAGATTTGCATGGAAATTTGAGCAAAAGGGAAAAAAAAAATAGGTCATGCTATCAACAGGGAAAGTGTGCAGAGTGCAGAGCTGCCAGGCAAGGACAGAAGATGTAGCCTTTATCACTCTTTAGAAGGTAATGTTATTCTCTTAATTACAACACCCTTATGCAGGAATCATCAAACCACTATTTCTGTTTTCATTTGTGAAATGTAATCTAAGCAAAATTTCCTGTTGAATATTCAGAGAGTTTAGGTCTACATTTAGTAATTTAGGCCTAAGATGATGCCAGCAACCTACTGCAGAGGAGGTGTTTGAATCCAGGACCCTGAATTTTTAAGTAACCTTCCTAATTACCGAGCCATAACTGATTTTTATAGTGCTTATGGAAAAGGTTCCAAATCCTTTAAGCCATGATGAGGTAATACACGGTTGACTTTTGGTCTCCCTTATTTTGATCAGCTGCACTCACTTCTCCTTGCTATGTGTCCCCTCAATTTCAGTGTCTACCTCGTATTTTATATCAAATAAGCCAGCCTCTCGAGAACCCTAAGAGACAAAAATGGAAAAAAAAAGGAGATGAGGCCATGAAAATGGAGAAACATCTCTCACTACCAAGACAGCTTTTCAATCACAGCTTTGAGCAAAATCAAGTGATTAGATCTAATCTTCCACACAAACTTTTTGCTTTCTCTCCCAGAAAATGTTCTGATATCAGCACATTAAACCTGCACAAGCTAAAGCAAAGTCCCAGCTTATACAGATCAAGACCTCACGGTAAAAATATGCCAATCTCTAGAGAGGAATGAGGACAACAAGCCATGAGCATGGTTCAGCAGAAAATCTAATTCCCCATGTTAAGCATCTGTATGAATTGTGCCTCGTTCAGCTTAATGTGTTTCTCCTTCGTATTCATGGACACAACTTTTTTCTTTTTTTAAAGAAAGATAATAGATGGAAAAGAATATGCAAGGTACTGGAAGAGCTAATCTTTTAGAAGAAAACAACATGACTGACACGAGTTAATTTCCTTTCCATCTTCTTCCTATTAAAGATGATGAAATAGTGAATTATAAAACAGCACATTCGTAATAGACTAAAATCACTTTTCATGCAGAGAATAATAAGTGTGTTGAATAGTTTACTAATTTAAAAGATTTAAATGTAACCCTGGAGGAAATATTTGTACTTAAAGGTATGAGCAAAAGCAATTAAAGTAACAGTTTTTACTCTTTTTTTACATTCCAGTCACTTTTGGATGTTTATATGCTGTGAAAGCCAGTCAGAAGTCAATGGGCCAGATCTAAATTTTGTAAAAATCAATGCAAATGTTAGAGGGACCAACCCACTTTAAACTTGCAGGGCATCTGATCCAGGGTCTGTTATGAATGCCTCATATTTCCTTTTTTTTTTTTTTTAAGGTTGTTTGGTTTGGTTTTTTATTTACAAACATTTAACTTTGCTTTCTCCAGAGTTTCCCTGCTGTGTGTTGGCTGTGCCAGCCTGTTTCCTCTTTCAAGAGGAGACAGTGGCAAGTTTGGCCCATGAGCTTGTTGAATGCAGCCTGGTCCAAAGGCAGGGCTGGCAGTAGTGGCAGCAGGAGCACAGGAGAGAGAAGCATACCGCCCAGAAAAGACCATTTTAGTCTCAGGATGTTTAAACGTAGTTTTCCCAAGGGAGAGATATGAAGCAGCTTCTCTGCACTGCTCCTGGTGGCAGGTGGATGAAGTGTCCAGTTCCCCAGCTAGGCTGCAGAGCTGGACTTGGTCAGCTTTGTTTAGTGTGATATTTCGAGCTACCTGAATAGCCTGAAAAACTGCACAGGCTTTTTTCCTTAAATATCCCTCTTTCCCTACCTCAAATCTGAGATTACCCCACTTTGTTCTGCTTTAAAACTCCTTTGGATCCCTCTACCAGGATCTCAGCTCCCTCCCTAGGATGTTAAAGAGCTTGTAACTCCCTCTCAAGCTTTTCAACAGTACACCTACATAAGCAAAGCTCTGTATGGACGTCAGCCTTTAATATGTAAACCTATATATACATAGTGCAATACACTACAACACAGCCTACAGATAAAGAGGAAGCTGTATTTTACCAGTGTGACTTTTGGAGACTTACAGACTCCAGAAATTAATGTTATAAACTTGTCAGCAGGTGATGTGTGGCTGCAGAATTTCCCTAGCACTACCCTTTGCGTCCTTTGGATGAAACATTAAAGAAGAATGGAAGTTAACTATGCATGAGATGCACTAAAACTATATGCTTAAATAACACCCGTCCACTGTATTTTACTATTTCATTTCAGGTGACTTTTTCCAGAATGGAAATTCTTAACTAGGTGAACAAGTATTTTCTTCCCGAGTATTTTATTTAAATGCTTGCACTGTGAGTTGTCTGAGCTTTGGAGAGCAGCTTTTTACATCCTTGTAACAGGACCAAAACATGGAAAGGCCATCATTTTATGCTCCTTTTGCACAGGATCATCAATTGCAAAATATGATAGATAATGGAGAACATTATTGAGCATTTTCCTTCTGGGCTTAATTTAAATCTCATAGCAATGTTATTTCATCTTGATCTTCCTTCTCATGCCTCCCACAATAACTCCATGACATAACACTAGTTTGCCCAAAAGCATCAAAGTCTCACGCGCAACCTACTGAAACAGATAGAAAGGTTGCCCTTTTCTTAAAGCATAAAGGCAGAAAGTTATCTGAATACAGATTGAAATAAAAAATCTTTCTACCCAATTTTTATTGTTAGGCCAGCTCCCCAAAAAATGCAGACCTTTGCGCGCTGGAGGAAAAAAAAGATAACTGAGTAAACGTGATGGTTACTATGGATTACCAGATATTGGAACAGGCTTCCTAAGAAAAGTGGTGGAATCATCATCCCTGGAAGTGTTCGAAAAAAGTGTAAATGAGGCCCTCAGTGATATGGTTTAGTGGTGGTCTTGGCAGTCCTGGGGTAATGGTTGGACTTGATTATCTTAAAGGTCCTGTCCAATCTAGTTGATTCTATGATTTAGCTGGAATATGCAGCAAAATGCAGACAATGCAGGTTTGCTTTTGAGAGTTCCCATCAGAAATATTAGATACTGTTTATATCTTTTCAATTTTCTGTTTTGGTATTGCTTTAAAATTACTGGCAGAAAGACTTCATAAAAAAGAAATCAGATCAAATATGGGAGGTTATCTTTTTAATTTGGGGAAATATTTCTAATCAAGCATTTGAAAATGTATAGATCTTCAGTGAGAAAATTAACCTTGATAATAAAAAAATAAAAGCAGTTAATGCAATTTAAACATTTTCATCATTTTGAGAATGGTGTTGTCAAGATCATGGCTGCCTCCTCTTCAGTAAGCTGATTCACTTCTTTAACATTTTCTGTGGTTTTCAGGTGGGGGGAAAAATGATGCATGAATCAGCAAGTAAGGACTTTGCAACTTTCAAAAAATCATAAAATGGATAAATCTTATGTTTTGTGACAAATATCATATCTTTGTGAGCTATGTTCCATTTCTTGCTCAATAGCAATGCAACAGTATACCTACATCACACAGTTGCTGAAACTTAATAAGATTTCATGCATTAATCAGAGCCAGGCAAAGTCATAAAGGTGAATTCAAACTGATGGCACTCTCAAATCTCATCCTAGAGAAAACAAACACAACATATATGCTATTTAGAGTCATACTGAACATTCAGGCTCTGTAGGATGAGTTTGAAAAGCCAATTTTTGTTGCCCGGGCAGAATCAAGAGACTTTCAGTGTAAATGCATGGGCTCACCCATTTTAAAACCTTTCTGAGCTGGACAACCTCATACCTGATTGTCAGCTGTATCAGTCAAGAGCCATTCCCCAGGGCTGATAACCATGCACTAAAGATGCAGTACAACTGATTGATAAGAATGGGTAAATCAAACCTAGACCACTTGTTTGGAGCTACATGTAGGTCTATTTTTATTCTGGAAAGGATAGAAAGTGGTGTGGAAAGGAGAGGAACAATGCTACCAACTTGGTTTTTAAAGGAAAAAGCACTGATCTGGTCTGATCTGAAATTAGTACACAAGATGCATTCTTGGGTTTTCTCCTTTATTGAAAGTCTTTCAGAAACAAATGTCATCTTGCAGCTGGAGGTAAAGGGAAATTACTTCAACATCTATACTGCCTTTTGTGCCCAGAGGCAATGTTTTCATATCTCCACACCACCAGTACATCGTGGGAGAGATTCTTACCTGGTATAATTGGCATAAATCTGTAACATCCCCTTGAGGATGAACATAATAGCTCTTTTTCTTCACATTACTGCTTCTTGCACTATGCAGATCAGTGCACCTAACATTAATAGACTGACTTCAAGCTGCACAGTACCAATGTTAATGACAACATATACTGAAAACACCTTTGAAAACACTTTCTAATGTTTGTCTCCAGAAACAAAATCTGGTAGGTCTTGTATTAAGTGGACATTATCTCCGAGAATGCTAGATAGATTAAAACAGCTTTCAGACTTCTTCATACAGCCTATCAAATGCAAACACAAGTATGCTTTTCTGTAAAAAGGCTGTCATCCTGTTTTATGATAATACCTAGATATACTGCCAGAACAAATGACAATAACATAAATTCTATTGCTATCTGCTTGCAGCTGTCAGAAGCATGTTTCTGAAGGTATCCAAATATCAGCTGTGCAGATTTGCTGGAAATAGTAGTAAAGAACAATGCAAAATAAAGGGATTCAGTCACAGTTTGGCTAGTGGGAAGAAAGACCTATTTACCATTAGTACTATTTTTCACTCCATTCTATCCAGGAATGTGTTAAATCCTCACATAAGAACTTTGACTCTATTGTCTTTAAACAGGCTTATTGTCATTTCTAAATGCTTATAACCTACTGTCAGCAGAACTTCTCTTTGATAATATAGATTATTATAGAAGATGCATTCCTGTGTACAAAGAAAATGACCATTTATGGGAGACATCTTGGCCTATCAGCTGTCAAAAGGCTTTTGTTATATTTGCATTTATTAATGCCCAACAGTTTTTTGGTCATTATTTTCTTAACCCTTTTTTCTCCAAACATTTAACGATGGAAAATTTACCCAAATAGTTTGGAAGGAGTTGTGCTGAACTCTGTGGACATAGTACATATCCACGGGTATCAGGAGATGTTTATTTGGGAAGGACTGTAGATTTAGGTATTTGAATAGTAGATGCATTGTAAGCTATCTGAAGCAAGTAGTGTCTTTTGTAGTTTGGAAGCAGAAGCTTAAGGAGCTACAACAACTGCTCACAGAAATGAAAATAAGACCAAAAAGAAAAGCATACATATATTAACAAAAAAAAAAAAAGGATTAGTTCGAAAGCTTAATTATATTTCCACCTTCAGATTTCTGAGGCGTATGTAAATAGCCTTAGTTCTCCTGTGGGTTTTGATATAAAGATCTTAAATCAAGTTGTAGCTCTGTAAGTCATAGGGCTTGTTACTATTTCATAATATAATATTGGATAGTTACATGTTGTTCTACCAGACATTGAAAAACTAAATGTAAGTGGATTTTTAAGCCTGAGTTCTGGAAACATAAGGACGAGTATCTTTGACAGTCCTTTTGATATCGTTGTATTTTTCCAAAGTTATCAGTCTAAATTCACCCTCAGAATAAGTCAGCTGAAGTCAGCTAGATTTTAACAGAATGAACTTGGCTTAATGGAATTGAGGTCAGGGTAACCCAAGTTAAAGTATATTGCTTTCTTACAATTAATGTGGTTCAAAAATAAGCCCAGGACTTCACTGAGTAGTGAATAGTAGGTTTCTTATTAGTTCATCTGTTAATGTTGTAGTTCTGAACAAGTGTGCACCTCCCAAACTTCTGTTTACCACATTTTCGTAGGTATTTTGGAGTAATTTCAGAGAACAGACTTGGACTTTATTTGGATGAGCTAAACTGGAAAATATATTCAGGGGGTGTACCTCAGCACCCCCAACCATGAAGGGCCTTCAGTCCAGGAGCTCAGACTATGCCACAACATAAAGCTCCCCAAATCCATGTAACAGGGATATCCTGTCCTCATCACAAACTGTTTCTTGCTGTGAATCTTCTCTTGTTGGTCAGGGTTGTTTGCTAATAAAGGCGTAGCTTCTGGTCACATTAATAATGTAACAAAGCTAGCAACAGTGACAAGAAAATCCGCATGCCGGGGTTTTGGTGACCTTAAATGTTTCCATGTAAAACATCACTTTGAAGAATAGTTTCTTACTGTCCTTCATCCCCAACAGTATCAGCCAGGAGAACATGGAGAATGATTTTGATGTATGCTATCAAAATAATGAAAAACAAGTCTGTACTTCTCATAGTGAATTGCTGTTAGGTGATACTGTCTGACTTCAGGTGTAGAAATAGCCATCTTCAGTGCATGAAATTCTTTCTGCATTTGCCAGATTGCCTTAACACCCATGGAAAACATAGCCTCTTTCTCTCAAAGCAAACACTGCAGTAACAGTAAAACCTGCAGTAGACTCAGCTAGTAAAAATTGTCTTTATCTTCTTGCATTTCAGTAGAGTTAAACCTAACCAACATGGAACACTGGTGTTGGGTTACTGCCCTTGACGACCGTAGTTCCTCCTTCAGCACTCCTATAGGAGCATGAACTGCTTCCCTGAAGTTTCCCACGTGACCCCATCATCAGTCTCATAGCCTGCCTTGTGATCCTTAAGTAACATCCAGCCCTCCTAACCAATCTCAGCAGAATCTCATCCAGTCTCATTAGCATCTCATGCTAATGCACATTAGCACACAGCACAGGCTGCTCACTCTCCAGCATTGGGGGGATCAATATACAGGTCATATACAACCCTAACTCATAGTGAATACTGTGGTAGCACAGAAACTACCTATTATGCCTCATATAGGACAACAGATATGATTTTCCGAAGTGCCCTTGTGGCTAAAGTGCTTCTGCTGCTGGAATCTCCAGAGCTTAGGTATCTAAGAAACAGTGTTTCTGAAAGAGATCATTATGCAAGGTCAGCGCCTTGACATGTTTATTGCAGGAATAGGATGGACCCTTGAACCCAGGATTATTTAAATCTGGGACCTTGTTTTCATCTATAAAGGAAGCTTGCTATACAATTGAAATTCTGATTGAATTTGCCACTATCTCTCACTAAGGCTTAACTAACATGTGACATTCAGGAAGCCGTTGCAGTATTTTGAATTAGCAATTTAGTAAGAAATTATTGCAGAACGGAACTGCTGCCTTTGCTTTCCGGAGATAGAGTATGCTAATACATTTAATCTTGAAGCCTGACAAAGAGATGGGGAAGGAAGAGGATATAGTAGCCTGTTGAAATGTAAATGTTAATAATGATCTCTAAGCAAAACTAAGAAAATTTACATGCAGCTTTTGGATTAATTAAAAATGTTGCATTTCTACAACCTGATTGCTATATTTTCTTAACTGTTTCTTTAATGTTTCATTATCAGTTTTCTATTGCCCAGCACTTTATTGCATGCAGTGGGTTCCAACCACCATCCTGTATTTTTCTTCACAACTTAACTTAATAGTCAGGCCAAAGCACAGATATAGGGGACTGTTAAGGAGATATTCTCTGATTCTAACCTTTCTGTAAGAGAACAAATAGATTTCCAAAGTTCTACATCAGCTCTAAAAATAGAGCACCTACCAGATTCGTAGAATACATCTGACACAAAGATAAAATAGTATATATGATATCTACAACAATGTAAATTATTTTTAAGCAAAAACATTTAGTAAATCATGTTCTTCATGAGGCTTTCCATGTTATTCTCTTGTTAAATATATTTAAACATGCAGCTCCAACTTCACGCTTATATTTCTCATTTGAGTATTCATGTAGAAAAGTATTCCTTCTGATTTCTACGAAATAGTTTATCAAACTTAATTATGTGAATTGTGTAGTGTGTTTCACCTGGTGTGTGAGGACTTCCAGAGGAAAGGCATGAGCTAACAGCTCACGATGGGATTAATATAACTTAACCTGAGCTGTTTAAAATCTAGAGGTCATCTGGAAATGTCGTATCTCTCTCCATTGGCTATCAAGTGGGCCTAGATCACATTAGAGATCTGGAGATTTTAAATGGTGAGGACATATAAGATGCATCCTACATAAAGGAATGAGGAGAAAAAGTCAGATTCAGTGACTCATCAAAACTGTACCATAGTTATTCCAACTTTAGTACTCTGGTATTTCAGGCTTTAAACTGTGTTTTACTTCATGTATTTCAAAGTTACAATCACACAATAGAATCCAACATTCTGTGACCAGAATTAAAAGTGAGATGAGTATAATAAAAAAAAAAATAAATAAATAAAGTCAGTTTAAGTATAAAATTATTGAGAAATCCAGGTCCATTTTTTTTGTAATCCGTTCTGATTTGAATGAGCTTTCGCCATGTGAATAAATTCACTGACTTCATGATGTACAGCAATATATCCAATCATCTGTCTTCACGGACACCCTGTGGACTCTTTCAGCCTCCCAGACCAATGTGTTCAGTAAAAGAAAGGATTACTACCAGTGATTTTGACAGTTTTATAAGTGAATTCTCCTCTCGTTCTTTAGATGGGTTGACATTTTCTTCTGCCCTCAAACTGAAAGGGAAATGCTCTTTAAATCACCTACCTGGGCAAGCTCAACTATCTACTTGATAGTCTAAGGCAACAGTCAAAATCTGTTGTGTAATTCTAACCCCACAAGATGGCCAAGCTTTAGCTTCATATAGGGTTAGAAACCTATCATCTGATGTATTGTCACCTATCATATGTATAAGTTTCTAGTTTTCTGGTGAAGGGTGCATTAACACTGGTTTTGTATTAGCTGAAGAACAGTACAATTCCAGAGGAAACTGGAAAATTTGCTGATGCAAGCATAGAAGTTGAGCCACTGATAATGTCTTAATTGACATTATACTGCCAAAACCTGATGCAAACTCAAAATTACAAGGTGGTTGGAAGTCTTCATAGTGAAACTTAGAAGTAAAAGCACCACTATGTCAGGAGCTCTTAAAATTATTTAACTGTCATCAAATATTGAACTTCTTTTTGAAACTTCTTGTCATATCCAGTGATACATCAGTTTAATGGAACATTTTCAAATCATTCTGTCTTTAAGTAGGACATTGCAAAGTATTAATAGCATTTAATTTGGAGAGTTGGTGAACCATAATACCTAGTTATTGTAGTGTTTACATTTATTTGCTACATTATCCAAAATGTTTTGCTCAAGTGTGTTTTCGCATAGTAGCCTCAAGGAAGTAAAATCTCCATAGTAGAAAGTGATAGTTAGATTTACCATGAGTTACTTGTCTGACTTCTACTGGAAGTTGATTTTAGGGGATTTGTCCCATTGTACAACAATGCCATAAGGTTGCAACAACTGCCAAAGGAACTCAGCACAGGGGACATTAAGTATTCTGAAATAATGCATGGGATATCAGATCAGGTAGACAAGGTTAGAGTTCAGGTGGTGTCGTGGTTTAAGCCCAGCCTGTCACTCAAGAAACCACGCAGCCCACTCATTCCCCTCTCCCCCGTCCTCCCCCCGCTCCCGGAGGGATGGTGAGGAGAATCTAAAGTATGTAACTCCCACGGATTGAGATAAGAGCAGTCCACTAACTAAGATACAACACAAATCACTACTGTTACCACCAATAACAATAATGATAAGGGAAATAACAAGGAAGAGAATACAACCGCTCACCACCCAGCCCAACCGAGCAGAGAGAGAGAGAGCGATCCCCTTCCGGCTAACTGCCCCCGGTTCTACATCCTGGGCATGACGTGCTGTGGTATGGAATACCACCTTGGCCAATCCAGGTCAGGTGTCCTGT
>JANHGB010046976.1:0-23964 GCA_026283785.1 Coracopsis vasa
TCACAGCCAAAACCTAAACTCCTAAGCACAAACTCTGGAGGAAATTTTATGTATAGCATTGGTTGGATTTGCAGTGACCCTACTGGGTATTAATGAAAGTCAAGCTAATTACATTCTTCTATTTCTCTTAACTTTGTATGTTCATCAGCCCCACATAGGAGGTGCTGACTGCATTTCTAAAGAGGAAGAGCTTTTGGTATCTTCCTTACAGTTTTGATTACTTTACATGCGTACTACTTGCTAAAGATACAGTTTCTTTCCCTCAGAATTCATCTATTTAGGGCAGGCTGGATTAAAGTGTACGTGAATTCTTCTCTTTCATCTCTACAATAAAAGACTCACTCAAATGAAGTGGAGATTTTGTATTGAATCAGGCATTAACTGTCTTAGACTTGTATTCATTATACTCTGTCAGGTGCTTGAAAGAGCCCTCCATCCTCTTTACGTCCACCGATCCAAATCTGTTCTTTTCCTCAACAGAAAGTCCTACCAGTGCCTGCTGGGAAGGTAGTTTCTTATGATGAAGTTAAGTTCGGGATATGTAAACCATGTTCTGCTTTACAGTGCTTATTTGGTTATCCGTTTTTCAAACTTGATCAATATTTTTGTGCTATGTCTTCTTATAGAGATGGCAGTGATTTCTTTTTAAACTCTTGTGCGACTCCAAACTGCTTTATGAGACAGAGAATAAGAAAAAGAATTTTTTCTTCAATTCTGTCCTTAATGTTTCTGTCTCTTTTTCTAGTGTACATGTCTCCGGTGCAACAGATAAATTATATCATGAATCTGATGGAAAGGGTGCTGCTTTTTGTTTCTTTTCTATAGTTTGAACAAAAATTATTTTGATCTAGGATCACTTGTCTTTAAAAGAAAAGTTTTCCAAGGAACTACGAAGGGTTGTAGGGCAGAATGGGCTGCCTATGTGAGAAACAAAGCAGCTCTGTGACATCCTTGGCTGCTTAAACAGAGACGTTTTCTGAACAAATGTTGTTGACTGTTAAACCCATAAACGGTTTAGTCTGGACTGGTTGTTGTATGTCAGAATATTTTCCATCTAACCTCCACTTTTCAAGGTCGTGGAATGCAGACTTGGAGGCATCACTATCAAAACCTGTGGTGAGGTCTTCCTTCTGTTCTGTCCTGACAGTGCTGGTTTACAGTCTCTCCTGGAGGATTTGCATTAGAGCATCGCCATGTTGTAAATCCCAACTAAAATGCACCTCTTTATTGAGAAGTGGGTCACTTCCTGAAGTGCTACAGATACAAAGCATTCCTTGTCAGTGTGCTGGGGCAAAGAGTATTTTCTCCAGTGGTATTGTCCCTGGTTCTTTGTTGAGTCAGATTCCTCCTGAAAAGCATTTCATTGGTGAAATGGCAGATAAGGTTTTACCTTAAGGTTGTAAATAGAAGTATCTGTTGTTACTAATTTTAGGAAATTAGTAGTTTACAACAATTGTTCTGAGTAAATAAAATAGTCTCTCATTAAAGAGCAAGCAGTGTTACCACCGAAATGTTTTAACTCTTTGCAGTAAACAGTGTACCTGGGCAGTGACTTTTAGAAGTTTTTCTTTCTGAAAGAATCTTTTCAGCAGACAATTTTCTGTCTTGTGTGATAGCAGAAATGAACAAGAAGCCATTTGTCTGGGAGAAAGAAGTAACTCGAGGAATTGTTCTGTATTTGAGTCTTCATCTGTATATTCCAGGGGGTTGTTTTGGGTTTTTTTTTTGTTTGTTATTTTTGAAATGATTACTTATCTATACATCTAAGTCTGTTAAATGTGTAAATAGAAAACTGAAACATACACAGGCAGATGTAAACATTGCTAGATCTAACGTAGTGTTAATATGTGAAATACACCAGAATGGAGGCAGAGGGTTTTATTTCAACCTTTCTAAAAAGTTTGTTTTAATGCAAGGTCATATTAAATACATGTAGAAAACCACCGTTGCTACTACCATAGTGCTATTGATTTCCATTTTTCTTCCCTAATCTCAGGTAATCATGTTCAGTAATATAAATGGGCTTGGAAAGTAAGAAATAAGAAACTTGTTTTCATAATAAATCATTTGCTTTCCATGTTGACTTGCATCTTAATTTGAATCAAATTGTAAAACAGAAATAGAGACTGCTCTCAGAGGATTTGCAGCATAATTACTGTATCATGTCTCCAGTTCCTGTGAACTTTGAGAGAGAAAACTCACAGGTATGTTACATAATCTCCAAGGATGGCTAGTTGTTTAATGATGGCCCTCAT
This sequence comes from Coracopsis vasa, assembly GCA_026283785.1. Taxonomy (NCBI): domain Eukaryota; kingdom Metazoa; phylum Chordata; class Aves; order Psittaciformes; family Psittacidae; genus Coracopsis; species Coracopsis vasa. The sequence continues at coordinate 2,256 of JANHGB010046976.1, forward strand.
GTTAAAGGCTGCGTTCATTTAGCATTTTGTATTCCTAAAAACAGCTGTAAGAAACACTAAAATGTAAAGGCCAGCATCCCTGTAAGCTCTGCTATTGTAACGTGCTTCTTTGTTTGTTGTTTAAAAGAAACCTTTCAAGACTTCCCTCCGTAATGTCCACAGCAGCAAATGAATATGAGTAAACTGAATTTCAGATACTGGCCTTGGGCTGCATAGACTTAATAATGTGAACTACTTTGACCCATAAATATTCACCCAGGGTTCTGTGAAGCTAATGTAGACAACTAAAATGTCTTTTCAGAAGAGGATCTTGCTCTTATCCTGCTTAGAAAATACCTGATGCTGGATCCTGTGCCATGTAGATGACTGGTCTTTTCAAGTTTGCAAGTCCTCTTGTCAACAGCAGTGAAAATGTGTGCTTTGAAACTGATGTGACAGACTTTTTTTGTGGGGAGAATAGAGAGGCAGGAATTTGGGTGCTTTGGCCTTGAGTGGTGCTGGTATCTCAGCAGCCATGCTGTGCTCTCGCGTGATCCCTCTTTCCTCCTGGCCTGTTGCGTTTTTATCTCTTGCCAGTGTGGCTGTCTTTGACAATGTCAGCCTTCTAAGATTAACTGATATGCATCCTCAAATAACGTATGTTTGACAAACTGGTGTTCTCTTGTATTAGGGTTCAGTGCATTGAGTGAGATGAAATGTGTCAAACGTACTGAAAATTATTGCTAAAAGGCAACAAGAAAGGGAGAAAAAAAAGCCTGCTAATGCCACTGACAGAGGATGATTTAGGACTGATTCACAGCATGTTAATTCCAAATGCCTCTCCATCTTTCTTTTCTTCTTAGGCTGTCTACAATTTATTAATATAATTATTGCCTCAACTGACATCTTGTGGATTAAGGACTTGTAGATATGAAGAAAGCTGTACAAACATGTTTAGTTAAGTAACAAATCAAAAACCTTTCAAAGGGCAAGATAACCTGCCCTCATTCTGGTCTTCTAATAACGATCAAGCTTGGAGCAAAACTAGTAAGAAGTCTTGGCTGGTGGCAGTGGTACTCTGTGAGAAGGGGAAACGTTGTCTATTTTCCAAGTAGGGGGAATTTAAATGTTTAATGCATTGGAGGTATTTCAGAGGTGATGCATGAGCCTAGAAAATAGGCTAAATAGCATTATAAAAGCTTCTGTTAGTGCAAAGAAATTAAAGTCCCTTTTAGCATGCAACATTTGTGAGCTATTTGAGACGGCTGGAGTTTCAGAAAGAATGAAACTTTAACTAGAGGCCTCTTCTTGCAGCATTTCTTTTCCCCACGTATTTCTTTGCTGGCCTCACCCTTTTTTTCTAATTGTCTCACACTGTGTAGCACTAAACGTTCCTTTATGGTTTTTTAATTGGAGTGCCAGAAATCCCAAACCACTAGGTCATCTCTGCTACCTTGAAAAATGAAAGGGGAGTTCCTTCCGTGGTGGTATCGTTGCCCTTGCAAGTGTGTTGCTTGCTTGAACGTCAGTCAGTTGTGTGCTGGTTTTGCTGGTAACTCAGCTGGTTGCAAACAAAATGTCAGAGGTTTCTGTTACTTGACTTGCTTTTGAAAGAGTATTAATTACAAGAACAGCATATTTCTAATGAGGGAACAGCAGCTGTTAAGCACTAAATGCTCTGGCTGGAAATGATGTGGAGCCCACTAACTGCTGTGAGAGATAATGCAGCGTCTTTCAATGGGGAAGGTAACTTTTAGCATTTGACTGTATAATGAAGAAGTTACTTTGAATGGAACTTTACATAAGTTTAAGAGTAAGATGATATAAATGTCACTTATTTTGACAGGCTACTTAAAATTCTCTGTTTATTACTTTAACTACATCATTTTAGTTGTCACTGTCAGACTATGAAAGAAGACTTAGTTGGGAAATGAAGTGAAGCAACAGAATTTAGAGTAAAGATCTGGGTAGCTGTGTGTTAGCATTTGCAGGGTGTCACTGAGCCTGTTAAATTTGAAGCTGAAATGCTGTGTTTTGTACAAAACCAAGCAGGCTGCTGTACATGTAGGCTCCAAAAAACAAAGTAAAAATTAAGGTTTTAATAGGAGTGAGTGTCTATGCAGGGAACAGGTTTCCTTTCTCTCTATGGAATCTCCCACCCAAATGGCTGGTGCAGTCCTTTGGCTTAAATGCTATAAGTTAACCCTAGCTCTGCTCAGTGGAGAAACTGGAGAAAAAGTGACATCTTTTGGGAATTTGCTCTTAAGACCTGGATGCCTACACCCAATTTAATAGCACTTCTTCTGCCTCTATCTGCTTGTCTTCTCATTTTAACTGCAGATGATTTGGAAATCCAGAGGTTTTTACAGCAGTTGCGGGAGTAACTCAGATGGCTTTCTGATTCTGGCTTTTTGGATGTTATAAAGGCTAGGAGGGAATGTCTTGCAATGTTCTAGTACTGTGTTTATTAGGTTGTTTGTGACCTGGAGTGTTTCCAGTGGGAACTGTGAAGCTATTGAAGATTAGGACCCTTCCTTGGCAGGAATCATGGTGTACCTGGGTATCAGTCACTGTAAGAGAAGTGAGGTAGCTTGCTTAGACAGGTAAAACCGATGGTGTCAGGGCCGGTATTCCGTAGATCTAGATGAGTTTCTTGTCTGACACAACTGAAACAAAAATACCCCTCTCATAGATATTTTGCACATGTATCCACTATATGTAACCTACCTTTAAAGGGGATGTTGCTTAAATTTTTACTTAAACCAAGAGATCAGATGAATGTGGAAGGGATTCGTTATTGCTAGAAATGCTGGTTTGAGTATGGATGAAATAGGGGAATTTCAAACAATTGTAGTATCATGTATGATTAATTTTTATACGCTCAGAACTGAGGAAAGCCTGACCATTTCATTCAATTATTCTTTCAAGCTTGTAGCTGTAGTAACTATGTAGCTTAGTGCAGAGTAACCTAAGTTTAGTTGGAAGTGTGGATTCAGCTACAGAGTGTCTTTTATGGTCCAGCCATTTATTTCTTGAATGCTTTTAGCTCATATAAGTCAAATGCATGCTTGTGCAGTAACAGACAGTAACATGGATGGTGTAGATTGAATTTGTTTCAGTTGATGTATAAAGCTGATGTACTTTATCAGTTGTTTCTGGGACTGCAATTGTTTCTGCCTTCTGTTTTGAACTTTTCACTAGCAGCTATGTTGCCCATATACCTTCTTTTGAGAGGTACATTCAGCCCCATCCTTAGACTGAAGGATTGTTCTATAACTTCATTACTCTCTAAACGCATATTGTTGTTTTTTTACCATAGAAACATAGCAGAAGTTTCCTTTTTATTCTCCAGTATCCATCACTTTTCTACAGAGTAGGTATCCTATTGTGTGTCAGTTGCATTTCATGACCAGCTCTAAAGGTATTACATTTAAAGTACCTTAGCAAGTCTGTTTCAATGTCATTGATTTTGTTAATGTCACCTCTTACTGAGGTGAAGTGTTGTGACTGAATACTGTTCTGGCACAGTCATCTAGACATAGCAACTAGTTCAGGTTCTCTTGACTTGGTTGGGTCCTGTCATATTCTTTGTGTTTTCTCAAAATAGAAATCTGGAAAATTCTGAGGTGTGTGTGTGGAAATATCTCATTGTGAGAGAATGCTAAACGTGAAGGACATGAATACTTTACTATTTAATACAGCGTCGTTGGTCAATGGAAGGTCAAAGTTTCCAATGTACTTTTCATTTTTCTTCACCAGACCTTGTAGGAACCCTAAGTCTATTTTTGTGAAAGATCAAGTAGAGGACCTGCCTGTAATTCTGCTAAGTGAATTTACATGTGGCATTTCAAATATCTTTGAACAAAATTATTTGTGACGTTATGCAGAAACATCAATATTGTCAAAACAGTTGTTTGGGGTTTTTTTCTTCTCTTTCACCATCCAGGTTTGGTACCATTTGAATGCATGCTACGTCTTGTGATTATTTAGAAAATGTAATTTGTGTTTGCAACTATTACTGACCTTTTCTCTGAAAGAATGCCCTATGCACCATAATTGGACAACAGTATTACGCAACAAAATTTATTTGTTTTGAAGAAAACCACAGAAAGAGAGTTTCTAATTTCAAAGACATACAAACCAACCATGCACAATAATATTCTTTTCATCTCTGACTTAAGCAAAAGATTACTTTTCTAGAGTGTAGTCGGCACTTTAAAGAGAGCCTGAAAAAACTCCCAACAGATTTCAAACAACTCTTAAAATAAGGAACATATGTTTCTGTGCCTTCCAGAGCTTAGTCCCTGATAAGAAAGACTAGATGCTGTTAGGTTATTTTGTCTTTTACTGCTTGTTGATATTCAAGGAACCATTCTCAAGAACAGATTCTCACTATCAGGGATGCCCCTGCCCTACTGGGAAATTTCTGGTTTAACCAGGTGATGTTGACTGATACGAGACATATGTTCAGTGATTTGCCAGTCATCTCAGAAGCATATTGTGCCACATCTGTCTCATAGCCCCCCTAAGTGCTCTTTGCTGACACATAGTTGGACCACTGGGCCAAGTTGCTCTAGATGTTTTATTAGCAGCAACAAAGCAGCTGGTTTCAGGTAGCACTGATGAAGTCTCTTCATAAAAGACTGATAACAAAGATGTGCGTTTTCTAAACCCTAGCAACCTTTAAAAGCATAGGAAGGATTTGGAAAGGTTTAATTCCTCAGAAGCTAGTATACTGCTGATTCCTAGAGCTGTTTTCCTTTCAAATGGGATATGATGTACCTATATGGCATTTTCCTCAATAAGGAAGGCAGGCACTTACATGCACAAAATAATAGCAGTTTGCCTGTCAGAATTATTCAGCATTCCGGCATTAATAAAATATTATTTGCGTTAGAAAATGTTTTCCTAGTTAGAAAGTCCAAAGGAACAGAGTTCTGGAGGACAATGTTTTTTATACAAGTTGACATTAATGATAGAGCTACAGCCCTTTGTTTCCATTAACAATATAAAAGCAGCGCTATTAAAAACACAGAATGACATAACAGGGGCATAATATGATGAACAAAACATGAAGGCAAAACTAAGTATTTTTCCAATGGGAATAAGATATTATTGATAATGAACTTGGTAGATCTGGTAAAGATTCGTTTCTGAAGGATGAGACTTGTTTGTTTTAAAAGACATGACAGTGCATATAGCATTTGTTTATTGTGTTTCTGATGCTAAAAGTGGACAGTCCAGATTTGACCAGTTTTGGGTGTTAATACCCTCAGAGTGGCTGCTGCTGAAAGTAACTACTTCCAAGCTGACCATCTCCACTGTAAAAAAAGTATAAGAAGTTTCAGAAATCATTATTTTGGTGTTGGAAGTTTCACCGCTCTAACCGTAAACTGGTTGCTCACTGAAGTTCGTAGTTGCTGCAGGTCTTGGCAGTTTTGAAGATAGCAGCTGTGAAGATGGAGGAATGAATGAATCTCTGCTTTTTTAATCTACTTGAAATAAAGTTTTTTAATAAGCAATCATGTCTACACTTCACTGGTATTGAAATAGAACCTCTTTATATGCAAATGCTTTGAGGAAGATGCACAGGATCAATTAATCTTCAGGTTTAGCTTTCCCTATCTTACTGTCACAGTGAGGATAAGGCATACAATATGCCACTGACAGTAAGTTACCATGCACTTCATGATCCGTAGTTTCTACATGTGAGCGTACTCTCCTCCTTTCCCCCATCATTTTTGATTTGCATGTCTTTAGCATCCTGTCAAGAGTCAGACACCCAACACTGACCATAGTTGAGCATCTCTGGTGGGTTTGTGAGACTTTCCCAGTTGATAAAATTACAAATAAAGGAAGTTCCAGAGTTGGTGTCCAAAGAGAATACAGTGCTTCCAGTAAGGAGAAAATGTGTGTATTATTGCGTATAGCTCTGACTTGTGCTCATCTATACCAGGGTTGATAACCAAATGTTTGCATGGAAAATGGTGATCTAGCTGTTGTCTGAACTTCAGCATTGATCACCCAGTTGTAGTATTTATGCCAGGGATGTGACTAGTTATGTCATTTTCAGTCCGGAAGGGGAATTCATTCCCTTATAGTATTTTTGCTTCTATCTGATTCCGTGGGTGAGAGATCTTTTCACTGATGTCAGTAGCTATCAGATTGGAAACATTGTCTGTAGTGGAATGGTTGACAGGCTAAAATAACTGGAAAAAAGTACTTAGTGCAGTTTTTCATTGCAGGAGCTGATAGAAGGAAGAAAACTATGTAGTTGTGGAGAAAATAATGGCTATGAAATGGAATGTATGGAGAAGCAGGGATGCTAGGTTCCATGTGGTCATGTCCTCTGTCCTGTGTTAGGTCAGGGATGAGGATGAGCATCATGGCTGTTGTGAACAATCTTCCTGGAAATGATGTTAGGCCAACAATGCCTGACCCCTGAGAAGAATAGTCAAGAGATGCTGCTTCCTTAAAAGTTGTTTGGTCAAAGCATCTATAAAATAATCTTTAAAAAGAAAACCTGTCCTGACAATAACTTGCACTATATGACCTGGTTGGCCTTTCTCATCAGTCATGTCTCTGAAATGTGGCTTATCAAGAAATGGAGAGAAAAAATCTCATGCTTTCTACTTCAGGGGGTAGAATTCTACAAACTCCTGTTAAATACATTAATGATGGTGGTGGTATTCTGTTAGAAACAAGCTTTGAAAGCACCCCAGTAAGTTTCATCCTCAGGGATTTAGCAGTGTTTTTTGAATTGTTCTTCAAAGCCCAATTTATAATTCAGTAGCCTGCGTGGAAAGTTAATGCTCAATGACAAATTCTTGAACTTCATTGTGCTTGGGGAAGTGTTCTGAGAAGAAAGCAGTTAAAGAAATCAGTGAGATGAACCTCCAGATTGCCTGGGAGTCTTCTCCCACCATTTTGGGCCTTCTGAGTAAGATACACATAGTCATTGTCTGCAGCCCTTTCTTAGCCCTCTGCTTGTACCTCAGCCCTCCTCATGGATGTGTGATGGGAATATTGCTTCTTATTCTCAGACAGCTTTAATATACTGAGAGCAGAGGCAGGGTTAGGACGTACCATATTTGAAGCCCTACAGTTACACAGTGCATGGTGAAGGGGACTTGAGGAGAAGAGGAAATGAGACTAGTTTGTTTGCTTTGGCACACAGAGCTCCCAGGAGGATAACTCCTTACACACCAGTGTATTAATGGAGAAGAGATTCTACTTTGGATCTGTAAGGAATAGGGTAACAGTTAAACTCTCCTAGGAAGCAGTGTAGGCTTCCAATACAGATTTGTTTTCAGTAATAGTTCTATTGTTCCTAGACAAGCATTCTGATTACGTAGCAACTACTACAGAATTAAGGAGATCCCTTGTTAATTTTTTTTCCTTGCATGTTTCTTCTTTCTTTTTCCTCAGTCCCTGTAGTTGACAAACAAGATTAAGGGATTCACTGATGTGGAATGTATTGAAATCACTGTGGGCTTTTTGGTCTTTCTCACTTTCTCAGACTATATCTGAGAAATTTCTTGTCCTCATATTCCCTTAGTTTTAGGCAAGCTTTTGAGATCTTTCTTACAGACAAGGTCTGCCTTTCTGCAGACAATATAAAAGTTAATGTTATTGTTCTGTGTCCCAGACCTTGTTACTTTCTCCAGCTTTGCCTTCTCCCTTTTCTTCTAACCAATATAATCTCCAGTTTTTCATTTGGAGAATGACAGATTCAGGAGTGTTATAGGAAAAGCACTGGACCAGGAATCCTCACTTACTTACCTGAATTTCTCTGCCAGTTCTGTTGAACAAAACCTCTAGTGTGGATATTAGTGAATTTTTATAAAATGAACATTTTCATCAAGATTCATAAAATTTTCATCAAATCAAAATTAAGTGTTGTAAATTCAGAGTATACTACTTCTATTGCAGGCAGTGGTGAACAACTTACTCTGCATCTTTTAAAGCTGCCTTTTCAGTTTAAACCTTTCTGTTGCTAGGTTGTGTTTCTCGGTTGTACTTTTACCTTGCTATAGGTAAACCGTGGTACAGCATCAGAATTGGTTTTCCTGTGTTGCTTTTCCCTCTACTGTATTAGTAAAACTCTACGAATATGCAAAATATTCATAAATCAATGCAGCACTGCAGCATCTGAAGCAAGAAAAGTGCACAGGTTCAGTTTGTTCTTTTTAAAGGTAGTTCCTCAATATGAGACATCTCTGGGCAGCAGTGTTCTGAGGTCAAAACGGGGGAAACCAACATGTAACAGGTTTGTACTTCGCTCTTGCACGCCTTCTTCTCCTTTTTAAATAGTTGAAGACTCTCTCACAATCTGGTTTATTTGCTGTCACCTTGTATCACTTCCCAAAATGAAAAGGCCTTGAAAAATAGAGCTCCTTTTTTGACAAGTTAGGTAAATTAGGCTTCCTTCTAGGTGGGCTGAGGGTATCATTTTGGATTGGAAAGGCACCCTTGAAGAAAGAGAATATTCAATACTCACCTAGTTTTTTGTTTGTTTCCTTTTTTTCCCCAGCAGTCTTAAAGGCATTGTCTGTTTCTCATGATTCAGTGATGCTGATGTATATAGAATATCTAATTTATGGATAGAAAAGCTGAGTTTTTGGGGCTCTGTTCAAAGCCTCATCCTACCTAGAGCAAGGCTTGTATTTGAGATGATGTTAGCTTAGTTATGACATTAATTGAGGCAGTTTCTGTTTACACATCAGTATTTTGTACTCAAGTTCTTCCACCATGGTGCAAATAATACCAACATAAAAATGGTAGTCCTTACTCCAGAGGGTAACATTTTAAGTAGTGGGTTGGTTTGGCAGACTGATGTACACTGGAGTTTTACCTGCTTGTTTATGTGAATGCCATGAAGATGAAGCATGAATAGATGAAAAATAGGCACTTTATTTTGTATTCAATTACAATTCAAACTCCGTATACAAGCAGTTTGAATTAGTATGGAGAGCAGCGACACGTTGGTTATGTAGATCCAGATTGATATTAATGTAGCAGGGAAGACCTCTAGGTGTTTTTCTTCTTTAGTATGTATATGGGTGTGTGTATAGATAGACAAATAAAAATGTTTGGGTTAATTTAAGAAAAGTTTCTGAAAATTCTTCTTAAAGGTGGGGGAAAATGCTGCTTAAGGGGGTTGTATTGGCAATGAGAACCTCTAGAAATAAAATGAGGTTTGTTGTAAGTATGATTGAACACTGCTTTGCTTTTCACACTCCTAATGTGCAGGTTGCTTGCCTGCTAACCGTGGCTAAAAGGCATGAAGTCGCAGGCACCTATTAAAACGTTTAGATTCCTAGCTTGTAAATATTGCATTTCTCACAGATTTGAAGTGAAATCCAGTCTTGTGTTTCTTGTTCATCCATTTCATATCCATTGGGATGCAGCATTTGTGAAAGAATCAATTATCCATTTGTTAGTCAGAGGAGCTTTACAAATTATACATTAGCAGATTGATTTCTCAGGTTCACCACTGGGGGACTGATAGTATAAGGTGGGTTGATGATGAGTGTCAAGGGAGAAGGAGTTGCCACAAAGAACACAATTAAAAGAAGCTTTCTGAGTGGCCGTGAATTTACTCCTAATTGAAGAGCTGACATAATCCATACTAAGGGCCTTTATTTCAAGCATTTTACATTAGGTAATTGATTATCACATGGGGTACTTTTGCTTGGAGGTACTTGATTTTCCTTTCTGTTAAATTTAGGATTTTGCAGAAGCCTGCATTTAGATCTTTGTGCAAGGTGCCTTCTAGCTTTTTCTCCCTCTCGCTCAACTTTTCTTTCTTCCATTAAGGTAACATTTTTTTGTTCTATAGTGTCAGCTTGACATTATTGATTTTGAACAGTCAAACTTACTTATGTTGTCCAGAATTCCAAACATGTCTCCATCAGAAAGAAAACTGCAGCTAATGGAAATTCAGCTGAAGGTGTTTCTTCCCTCTTTGCCGGAACTTCCACACTGTAGGAAATTCTGAAGCTGTTTGCAGGTTAATCATTGTGGTTTATCTCCCTTCCTAACTAACAGGGTCCTCCTTATTGCCAGATTTGAATTATGTTGCTTTAGAAATACTTTGTGTGTTACTGTCATTGATGCAGTACTGGAAGTCTGGTTGTGACCACAAAAAAGTTGTGTGTTTTAACTTTATATGGATTATATGTTCCTAATGAACTTTGTCCTGAGATTGCTGTTGTAATTCTTAATTTTTTTATTTTTAATGCTTTTTGGTAAAAGACCACTTTGTGACAGGCAGTAATTGTGATATTTCCCGGTAGTGATAACACAAAGTGAGACCAAGAGTGGTGTCTCCTGCACGAAAGGAAGTGGGAAAGCAAAAGGGCTGGAAGCATCCTTTTCCCAACTCAACAGGCGAGTGTTGCAGTGCAGGTTTAGTTGTTTCGCTTTGATTAGAAAGAATCTCTAGAAAATGAAATGCGATTTGGACAGACATTCTCTTCAAGGTGGAAGAGAAGAAAGCTTTATTTCCCTGAGATGGAATTTTTTTGTGTGTGAAAGATTATGGGGAAAAGCTTTCCAAAGGCTTTGAGAAGACCTCAGTTTATCTCCAGTAGATAGTCCATCTAGACAGTGTGTTTTTAATACAAGTTTTTATTATGTACTTTTTATGTAATTCCAACTGCCATAGCATATATAGGAACCTGTGATATTTTAGACACGGTTGTGTAACATCTAATGTGACCCCATGACTCCAGCACTGTTCCAGTGACACTTTCTTTTCACACAAATGTATGGTGGATTTCTCTTTTGTCATGCTCAGAACCACAGAAGCGATCTGTTTCATGGTTCAATCAGAATTTCATGAGAGAAAGAAAAGTTGTTCTTAAATGTATGAGAGACTCACGTGGGTGAAGATCCTTCAATGATGCTTGAAATGGTATTTGTTCCAGAATGTGAAATCAGGATCATGGTATATAAGAAGATTCTTGGTACTTGAATATAATTGAATGGAGTTTGTATGCGAGAGGATATGCATTGTATTACCCAAATGATGTTGTAAGGTAATCCTTAGTACTTAAGGTAAGGATAGATGTTTAAGCTAAAGTAAGCAGTAGCAGATGCGTATAGCCTTGTGGCTAAAACCAAAAGTGTACCTGGATAGGGAAAGGAAAATTTATTAAATCTCGGCAGTCTTCAGGCTTTTCTCAGCATTTGTCTGAGAATGAGTACAGCTATGTTGTACTTCCATACCTCCTAATGTTCGCCTCTGAGAACACTATTGGAGGCAACACTGAAAGCAGAAGACGGGATTTGAAGGAAGTAATAATTACCAGTATAAACATCAGACCAAACCAGAAGAATTTTCAGGGGCATTGTGGTGATCAGCGTGTTTTATGCTGAGTTTTGATAGCAGAAGAGGGTCTGAATGAACAGCTGTGGTGCACAGGTACAGATGCTCAAGGTCTGGGAGCCTGGCACTTCATGAGAGCTCCAGAGTGCTGAGGGGTGTAACTGCAAAAATACCAACTTTCTGGGTTAGACAAAGGGCTGGGAAGAAGGCTGTATGTTGGCATTGTCATAGAAACATCTATTCTGTGGGGGATTTTGATTCACGCAACTAAACATTACACAAAACACGAGACTCAGGAAGGGGGCAGAGTTAAAACATGTGATTGGTGATATAACTTTAGTAATCTTTAGAAGTCTTTTTCTTTTCTTTCCTTTCCCTAGAGCCCAGTGAAGATAAACCAGATCAGCCTGGATGAAAGTGGAGAACACATGGGTGTTTGCTCAGAAGATGGCAAGGTACAACAAACCCGTTCATACCTTTAATAAGGTAGCAGGTAGTCCTCCATATTACACTTGAGATAATTGTGATACCTCTAGAGTTAATTCTTACATTTAACACAACCACTTTCACCATCCATTTTGAGAACTGAGCTCACCTTTGAATACTCAAAATTAAAGTCAAATATATTTTGCACAAATGTGCCATAGGAAAAGTAATTACAAGTATGTCAATAATATAACTGGTATTAAGCTGATTAACAACTGTGGCAGGAGGACATGTCACCTTAATCATTACTGCTGTGCCAGTTATACTTCAGTGACTACTCTGCTGTTCCTGCAAGACAGTAGTTTAATGCCTTTCTGCTATAAATCCACAAAATTGGATTTTGTGGGCATGATTTCTGTGGGCTGGTGGTTTTCATTTTCACACACGTTATGAATGTTTCTCTTGAATTATAGAATCTTTTGATAAGCAATCATAGTTTATCAGAAGAATAAAGTGTCTTACAACAGCCACATTAAATAAATGTAAAATCAATATACGTACAGTTTCCTAAAAAACTGGCACCTACTTCCTTGACTGAGGACATATATCATTTGTGCAGTGTATAACTAACAATTATCAGTGCTTCTCTGGAATGTTGAGCTGTGACATTTAGTGGTTTTAGTGATTGATTTTCCACTTATAAGAATGTCTTTTTTGTTTTTAAGTCAATGGCAGTCTTTTCTAATGTTGGTTTGTAATGATAAAATTCTAATGCACGGGGTGTGTTTAAGCTTCTTTTTAAATATAATGCTCATATACAAGTGCAGTGCATAAAATACCATTTAAATCATTTCTCTGTATCCACCTGACTTACTGAGGAGAACATTTCTTACAGAGTAGACTTGGGGGGAGGAGGAATGTTGGTGATCCTAATGGATGCATCCCATACAGCAGAAGTTCTATAAATTAAAAGCAAAATAGCATTTTAAAGTAGGCAAAATGGGGAAACAATCCCTTTAGACTGTATGTGCTTGGGTTTTTTCCTTCCAAATAGGTGGGTTTTTTTTTTTAACTGAACAAGCAGCCAGCCAGTTTATGTATCCAAGCCTTTTGTTTCTCTGAGATATTTTGATGTCAGTATCTTGACACAGTAATTGGGATACTAGTGCCTATCAAAGTGGGTTGTAGAATTTTACAGCCTGTGAGAAACACAGCAAGAGTGGCCTAATTGTCTGAGCACGATAAGGGAAGGGTCAGTAATTGTGCAAGGTAATAAAAATGTTGAGCTAGCACTGTTGATTTGGGTGTTTTGAATGCTGGGAGAAGCAAGCATTTGCTGTAAAGGGCTCCTCAAATGTGACTGGGGGTTACTGACTTGAAACATGTATGTTGCAGTGAGATCATGCACATTTTTACATATATTAAATGCATATTAAAAATACATCATTTCAGAAACGTTAAAAAAAAATCCATAATCCCTACTCTGGTGTCGCTGCATTTGAAAAGACTCCAATACTTTAAATGGTGATTCTGTCTTCATTGAGTGAAATCGCTAATGTAGATCCAGTATGTGACATTACATGCTATGCAAGGCATTGTAAACTATGGTCTCCAAGCCAGGGCTAATTCTGGTAATGGTTTTGACACAAGGCTGGAGTATTGCAAGTACAATATTCATCATATTTGTGTTCATACAGTCCAAGGACATTGATGCTTCACCGTATTCTACTCTGAAAAGCTCATTTGGAGATTTGACAGGTCTGGATGTTTTAGAAGTTAGACTTCCCACTTGACCCAGAAGGATGTGTGTCTGCGAAAGAATCCATCCCTAAAAAGGGTGAAAAAACATATTGTATGTTGTGCTGCTGTGCAAGAAAATGGCAGAAATTCCTGGCCAGATAATGTAGCACTTTTAAGGTCTGAGTCATACCAAAAGTGTCACTTTACAGTCTTTCCTTACAATGGTACAAGTGTTCGCATTGTAAGAATTTAAACACTTGTACAAGTGGTTGTCAGGTTGTCATTAACTCAGATAAATATGGAAAAATACTGAAATCCTTTTTTTAAAGAAAGAAATAAGGAAAAAGCACAACAGGTTGGTTTTCTTAAATTGGTTTTAAAAAACAAAAAAGGAAAGACATGTAACTTTTGAGCCATCTGGGTTGATGCAAGTATTTTCTACCAGTTAATGAAGTTACGTCCTCTAGACCACTGCAAAAGGTTTTCGCAATGGGCAGGAAGTGCATTTCCCCGTATCAAAGTGGATCCCATATGAGGGAGATGGAGACTGTCTGCTTGAAGGAGGGCCTTATGATGAGAACACCCTCCTCACCTCTGTGCTGCAGTCTGATGTATTTTGGTTTACTACTTTTTTCTTTTCTTTCCAACTCTCAAACTAGTTTTGAGACTGGGAGGGTAGCATAGCAGCACAGTGCAATTCTCTAAGCCTCTTCTTAACCCTCTTGTTGGGCAGCATCCAGACCTAATGTCAAGACCTGGCACCTATGTGTCATACGTGGCCAACAAGTGCTTTGTTGGCCAGAAAAGCCACTTGCAGCTTCTCTGTACTGCACGTTTGGCTCTTTGAAAATCTTCCTTGCCAATGAGCTCATCTGCCATTGGTCACCACTGGCATGGAAAGGAGCAGAAATCAAAACCACCACCAGTACTGTAGTTTGGCTGCTGGCTGGGGAAAATGGCTGGGTGTTGAAACATTAAGATATAAAAGGAGAATGTTGGTGCTGGAATGAATAGAAGGGGAAGCAGGCTTGCAGCTTTAGAGTTGTGGAGGGTGTTTCAGCCTACTTGTATGGTGTCTTGAAAAACCTGGATCTGACTCTCAGTTTTGCTAATGCTCTTACGTGATTTCATAACAGTGATATAATTTGCACCCTTTTCCTGGTTTTTGGTCCCTGAAAGTTGTCTGCTTCTTCCACATGTGGAAGCAAACAGCTAAGTCTGGATGCACTGCAGTGGTGGGTTCTGGATATTTAAAATGAGACTGGCAAAATATAGTGGACTCTCATTGTGAAATCCTTTTTCCAGCTACCCAAAACCGTCGAGATCTGAATGGGCATAGAAAGTAGAAATAGATAAATCCAATATGGGTTTGTAATATCAAAAGAATCACTTTCTCTCTGAAGGATAAAAGACATTAAGAAGTAATAAACTGTTACACGGTGTCCGTAGAGTAACCATAATAACATGTATTTTATGCTGAATTGTTTTTTCCTTCTTAGTTAACTGGCTCCATTTTGTTTTCATGCTCTTAAAGGAGTATCATTGCCATGTTTGATGCAGTATTATGCAAATGTTGAGGGCACTGTTGCTCATGTTAGTTTTCATTAATGAGTTGTAATTTGGGAGAGGTGTTTTGTCATTTTGAGGATTCTGCTTCCCTGGAATTTGCAGTGTTGTGTTTTAACCTTATTTCCACGTCTCTTCTTTTTCTTCCTCCTTTTTTTTTTTCTCTCTGTCTTATTTTCTCCTTCCTCTGTTTCTTATTTTGTTTGGTCTGTTGCATTGGATGTGCTGTGCCAACTGATGAAAACAAAAACCCAGAAAACAAAATCCTCTAGACATCAGCCCGAAGGTTTTCTAGGCTTGCAGCCAGGCCCAACTCAAATACAAGCCTTTGGTTGGCTTTACATAATCACAGCTTTGTGATACATCTCACTGTCTCCAAATATTGATTTTCTAATCCTTTGGAGCAGTAGCTCAACCCTACACAGTGCATGCAGCAGTACTTTTAAAGCGTGTTGTTAGAGGCAGTATATTCGCTAATGAGTAATGGGCAGAGCTGATAATGCTGCTTAGGAGATGTATCCAGGAGACAAGCTTGAAAGGGAGATGAGGTGGTTTGAGATGTTTTTAACTTTGCTGAGATGGCTGAACTTTGAGCCACTCTGAGGATGGCTTAGTTCCTCACTGATGGCTTAGCTCCTCTCGTAGTTTACCTGAAGTCTGATATTTTTACTGTCTCCTTCACTGTCTGCTTGAAGTTTGGGGGTTCTTGTCCTCTGAACAGATACTTTTTAGAGCCATTAAACCTCACTTTTTGTGGCCTATTAGTTGTATTTAATGGCTTTGTCTGCAGACGTTCATCTAGTGGTTTCTGTGGGGGTTTTTTGTTACTCTTATTTTTTGGTTCTCCCCTTTTCCTTCTTCCTAAAAGTGTCATGAAGGGAATGTGGAGAGAGAAAGACGTAAAGTTAAAAGATCTCTTGGATCTTAGAGTTCAACTTGTTGAACATGCAGAGCAGAGTTACTGAAGGGATTATCTTTTCCAGAAAATAAGGATGACTGTGTAACCCTGAGAACCTTATGAAGTACATTTACTATCACAGTTTTCCACCAGTCGATCCATGGGATGCTCTTTTTTTTTTTCTCCTCCTTTCTCGCACTTCCAGCAGATTCTGGCAACCGGTGGAAACCTGTAAAATCATAATCAAATGGCAAACCAGTTGTTATTCTTTGTGGAAATCATAATTAGCAAATCAATCGCTAATTCCTGGCCGTAAATCTTCAGCCCTATTTCACTCCCTAAGTTTTGCAGGAACTCAATTGTCAACTGACTCATCTAAGAACTGGCGGTAAGAATGTTGCCTGTTGGATAAGGAAGCTTGTACTTAAAGCTTGAGAAAGCCTATTCCATAGTCGAGAGTATCTAAGTCTCAATAATATTGCTTAACACGTGACACTTCTGTGCCTGTTCTATAAGTAAAGTGAAGAAAACATTTAGAATTATGTGAGAGTAGAAACATACTTGGGGTTTTGTTTGCTTGTTTTGTTTTTGGTTTTAAATGTTGAGCCTTCTTCAGATGGATTAATTGTGGTAGATACTCTGATGGCCCATGGTTACAGCTTACGTGCTGACTATTGAATTTATTGGGACATCAGCGTAGATGGGAAGGGAGGAATCTTCAGTGAAAGACATTTTCAGTGGTCATGGAATAAACCAAAATAGCACTGAATACACTTGGGCAGAGGAAAGAATGCTGAGAAACATTACTGGGCTTGGTTGTCAGGCTGGTTTTGCTTTATTGTCGCAAGTTTCTTTTTTCTTATGTAAACCCTATATTGCTTGAAGGGGAAAAAATCCTACATCTTTTCTCAGAAAGGAAGAGTTTTTAATTTATCTTCTCCTGAATGTTATTATGTTGCTCTTACCTTACTTAGATCAGTATCTGTTAAGCAGATTTGATCAGCCTAAAGCAAAAGGAACTTGTAGGTTTTGCTGTCTTGTAGCAAAAAGAAGAAAAGAAAAAGATTCAAATAAATACTTTTGCACTGCTGCAAATAGTCAGAGATGGGCTATAACAGAAGCCCAGAATGTCTCAATTTGTGAAATATGACTTTTTTTTTTTTCTTTAGGAAAAATAGATGTAACTTTAAGCATTCAAATTAATCTGCTAGTTTCTGACGTGCAGACACCTTTAATTGTCAAGTGGTTATTAGGTAACTATTTTTGGCTTTTTTTATACTTCTTTAGGTGCAGGTGTTTGGACTGTATTCAGCGGAAGAGTTTCATGAGACATTTGACTGTCCTATTAAAGTAAGTGCTTGTTTTAATCTTTAGTAATTGTGTTGTTGTCATCTTTAATAACAGAAAGGTCACATTGAATCTGAATGAGAGAAAGGAATACTGCTTCCTTGTAATGTTATTCAAGTCACTGGGAAATAGTTATCTATCTCAATATAAAAGCGTTTGATCTGGTTAGGCAGGAAGAAAGCCAATCTTGGTTTTGTAAAAAGTATGATTGAGTTTTTCAAATACAAAAGGCAAAGTGAAAGTGTCCTGTTTCAGCTGTTACATGCCTCAATGCATTTCTTTCTTTGTACCTTTGTGATAGAAATTTGGAGGGTTCTGCTAACTGGGAGGTCAATAATTTGGCAAGCAATTCATACCTGTTAAACCTACCTTGGGATAAGGGAATGGGTGGTGATTCTGATGTACCCTGTCCAAAGGGAAAACTTCAGTTACACCCTGCTCAAGAGATGTGTGGCTGCCTGGATGTTGAAAAAGCACTTTCTAGTAGGTATATGGGAAGATCTAGCTTTTTTAAATGAGAAATGTTTCTTGCAGGATGAAAAGTGGTGTGGATAAATGATTGCATTTTTCTGCTTGGGGTCTCCCATGGTGCAGCTGCTCTTGGAGGGGGAAGAAAGGAATAAAATCCTTAAGTTTTCACAAACATCCAGTGTGACTCACTTGCTTCCTAGGCCCTTACTGCTCGTGCATTTGGATCTCCCACTCTTGACACATAACATGAAAGGCAAAGAGGCTGTTTAAGTTCTGCTTATGCTACAGAGGTTGTCCTGCCATGGGGCTGAGGTGTGTGTGCCCTCTGGGCAGGCCTCAAACAAAACTTAATAAGGGGTAACCCTTGCTCACAGCTGTCTTTTGCTGCACAGTCCTAATTCTGCTACCTGCTGTGCAAAAAAAAAGTAGTTATTTGGTATAACGTGGCCCTCAGTGTCAGATGTGTGACTTGTCTCATGCCATATAATATAGAGAATTTTCTTTTCTAGGAAAAACAACCAGAGATGTCTGAAACAGCTAGGCTCTATTTCAGAGCAAGAACTCAGATGTAATACTTGATACTTGCCAAAGGTTTATTTAATTGAAAAAGTGATGTGGTGCTCCCTGTAAACTCTTATTTAAGCCACAATCCTCTTCTTTCTTTTTTTGTTCTTCTCCCTCCTCCGCCTCAGATTGTTGCTGTTCATCCTCATTTTGTGCGATCCCACTTCAAGCAGTTTGTAACAGGAGGGAAAAAGGTAAGCAGTCGTGAACTTAGGCTATCTTTAAACAGCTTTTAAAAATAGCTCAGGAAGTTGTGTATGTGATTTGTAACACCTAGAGGAAAGAATTCAGCTTTATACACTGTATCCCAAAACATTCTTACTTAATTAAGACTAATTCTGGAGGGATGGAGAGTGGGGAAATGCACTTTTTAGGTTAAAAACGTGTTGCAACAAGTTGAGCTTCAGCGAAGAAATACTTCTGCTTACTTTGTCCAGACTTTCTCCATTCATTTTAATTTATTGAAGTGGGAGCAGAAGTTAGACTTTATACTGGTCTTTTCCAATGCAGGTTGGTCTTGGTGTTAGGAATTTTTCTTTTGCTTTACCTGTGATTTTTTTTCTTTAAGTAATAACCCCAAGTATCTTCATCAGTTGAAGTCCGTGGTGTGGGTTTTTCATTTGTTTGTATTTGAAGTAATTCAGGGCAGCTCTTGTTAGACTATAGCTCCCACTTTTTTACATGCTTGCATCTGTCTAATTAATGACTTCAACTTGAGGCAGTTGTTATTTTAAATGTGCGTTAAGTGGTGTAGGGTGCAAGTCTGATTTCCAGACTCCAGCTGTTCCCAGGTCCTAAAAGTATCTTGTATGCCATTGCATCTTTTCACTCAAAATATGAAAAACTTGATTTGGAACTGTTTCTTGAATTTTCCTGTTGCCTTCTCTTATGAATTAAGGATGAACAATCCTCACTTGTAGATGCATCAAACTGAATGCCGTTGCTCTCCCGTACCAGCGTGTGAGAAATACAGACTTCTAGTGCTGAATACAACTTCGTTTTCATTAACAGTTCAGTATGTTTCAAAGCATAGCAGTGTTTTTATTTTGCTTTTAAGTGGCATGTGTGCTTGACAGCTTTTTCTGGCTGGTCAGAGTTGGTGTTGTCCTTAAAATAATGCACAGTCAGTGTATGTCTTTCTCAGCCACCAGTTTGTGAAGCTTTTTAGTGCTGATAAAAGGGTATGGAAAGAGAGAAACAGGGAATTAATAGAACAGGGCTCCGTCAGGTGGTAAAAGAGCTTGCATTCACCTGATGCCGAACAGAAAAAAACATCAGGGAGTTAACACATTCTCTTTGGTTATCTTTGATTACTTGACAGGTTGTTTTATATTCTGTCCTCTGGGGAATGGTATACCCGGTCTTAATGCATTCATTTTTTTCCTGAGGAACTTTCTTTTCAGGAAAACTTTAATTGACATCTTAACATAAGGTATTTAGCATTGAAATGAATGTCCCTCGACACTTGTAATTAGATTTTATTGATACATAAGCCCAACAAATAAAAACTCTTAGCCCTGTGGTAGAAACCCTTCCCCGTTTTCTCCTTTCCTCCAGAAGGAGCCTGTGTGCTTGTATAAAGGCAACAGCAAAATGCTCTCTGAAAATTCAGAAAGTTAAATTTCACGTACTTACTGATCAAAGGTTTTTTGGTTTTTTTTTTCCTTTCTGAAAAGACAGAGGCCTTAAAAAAACATCCCTGCTTTTTATTTGCATCTCTCTTTAAGTGAGAACCCCAAGAGCTGTGTGGGGGCAGCAGGCAAGAGGGAGTTGGTCCGCAAAAGCGAACGCTGAAGCATACCACCTCAGGCTGTGACCTTGCATCTCTCCCTGTGTCTGGAGGTTGTGTAGTTGGGTGAGCAGCTTCAGGGAAGGGAATGGGACCTCCTGTGGCTCCTGAGATCTTTGCAGTGACACAACGACTTCATAGTTAATAGCAGGCAGTAGTGGGAGGCATGCTGTCTGCTTCGCCACCTATGCCAAGACAGGACAGCAGTAAGGATAGAGATAAGGCTAACCTCAGTTTGGTTGAAGCTTAAGGGAAGAATTTGGCTTAAAGCTTTCATGCTATGCTCCTTGCCTGAGCTGCATTCAAAAACAGAGTGTGAGGTGTGTAAACTCCTCACCAAAGGGTTTTAGGGTCTGTCTTTGTTTTTTGTTGTTCTGGGAGGTGGTGACATAATGTAAATTAGCATCTTAAATGTTGGAGTTTGTGGGGGTTTTTAATTATTTGTAAAGATTACTTGAGCAAATAAAAGAACCAAGAAAGAAATGTGGTCGTTTCCTCAAACGCCTCTAGTTGTATTACGAACACTGTCATCTCAGAACATGAGAAGATGTTCATAGAATCATATAGACTGGTTTGGGCTGAAAGGGGCCATTCACCCCGCCTTTGTCCTATCGCTACATGCCCTTGTAAAAATGTTCTTTATTTCTTTAATTTCATGCTGATTTTGGTTTACAGTGAAACAAAGAAGCCAAAGTACACACACATGCACACATGAAGCAAGGACTTGCCTCCTGACCTTAACATTCTGTTTTGTCTCATCTCAAAAAAACCCACTTTAAGATATGCTTGTATTTGTTAATTTTATAGCCACGCATCTGTTTCAGTAGGATCCTTAATGAATGGATGGGGGGGACTATAACTGTCAATTAGCACCTCCCCAGTTTTTTGAGAAACAGTTCTTCATACCAATATAAAATGCGTGAAAAATACACCTTTCAATTTAAATACCTTCTGCAGAGCATTTTGCACATGTTCAATGTGTGTAAAAGTCTTTAAAAAAATAATGTAGAGATAGAGGGGAAAAAGGCTAAGTGATGTGCTTCAGGGATAGCAGTGCAGCTCCTTGGGTCTCAACACAGGTGGATGTTTAGAAGTTGGGTGAATGGTTGTGTGATGCTGAGATTTGCCACATCTTAGAAGCTCCGCCTGACCTAAAGCTGAATTAAGAGCAGTGCTCCCTGGAGTAGCAGTTTAAATCATTGCAGACTGTTGGAAGCTTAACTCTACTATGCATATGTTTACACGGTTGCTTAACTAGGTATGTACTAGAGTCTTCTAAGAGCAGTTTTCCCCTAAATTGTATTATGAAATACTTAAACAATTTAGTTTGTTTGCTAAACAAATTTTCAGCCTGGAGAAGGCTCTGGGGAGACCTGAGAACAATCTTCCAACACCTAAAGAGGGCCTATAAGAAATCTGGAGAGGGACTTTTTATACAGCTATGTAGTGACAGGACAAGGGGGAGTGGTTTTAAACTGACAGAGGGGAGACTGAGATTAGACATTAGGAAGAAATTCCTTCCTGTGAGGGTGTTGAGGCCCTGGCACAGGGTGCCCAGAGAAGCTGTGGCTGCCCCATCCCTGGCAGTGTTCAAGGC
>JANHGB010046977.1:0-17621 GCA_026283785.1 Coracopsis vasa
AGCTCTCTTTCCAGAGAAAGAACAAAGTGCATTATGAGGTGAATTAAAGAGAGGAGAGAAAATAAATAAAGAAAAACCGGTACCACAAAGAGGGCAGCTCTTGGCCGTCACCATCTGAACTCTGTAATTTCTCTGCAGTGCAAAATGTGATGCCATAAATGGGGAAAATGAATGGGGTCATTACCAGAGAGTGGACCTGGTCACTTCCAGAGGCATTGCCAAGCTGGGCATCTTCCTTCTCACCAGCCTCAGTATTTCACTGTGTGAGATGGTGCTCTCTGAACACCAGTGAGGGATGCTGGGCCAGAAATGGGGTTTCTCTTCACTGGGAAATTGCAAAATTTCACATTTTCTTTCTTTTGGGTTTTTTTTGTTTTTTTTGGTTGTTTTTTTTTTATCCCATGAGACAAAAATAACCCCTTGAAATAGTTTGGAAAATGAAAAGCTCATTAAAGGTTTCTATTCCTGAAAGGGTAAGAAACTAGCAGAGAAAGTTGGGAAAGCTGAACAATGTCTTCTACTTCCACTCTAAAGAGCTCTTAGGATCTTCTGCTAAAATGCCAGCTATCAGCATACTCCCAGAAAACATTCCTGTTTTGGACACAATGCTTTCTGCTGAACACTGACTCTATTGACAGCATCATCTGAACACCAGCCTATTATCATCTGCATTTCACAGCTGGGGAAACTGAGGCACGGCAGCACCATCTCCTGCTGCTGCAACAGATCCCATCTATGGAGCTGGGGGAGCAGGAAAGCGCTGAGGACCAAGCAGAGGTACTGGTACCCATGCTGGAGGAGAAGGGATGGCCTTGGGCCCCTATGCCTTCTGGGACAGTCCCAGGTCTGTGTTGTGGCATCCTGACCCCTGCAAGGGCTCTGCTGCACCTGGGGACACAGTCACACTCACAACTGCTGCACCTCCTGCACTGTCAGCTAATTAATTGCCTATTCTCCCCCTTTTCTTCCGCCTTAATTGCGACAGAGACATCTGGCAGAGATTTACATGGCCCCGGTCTTTAACTTTCTGCTTATTAGGGGATTTAATAGTAAAACTGCCCCAGACAGGCATCCTCCAATGGAGTGGCAGCAGGAGCTAAGATGTCCCTACAGGTGGGATCTTTGCTGGGTTTCTCAGGACACCCCACATCACCCATCCCTGCTGTGAAGGTATGGGGAGACTTGGGCTCACTGGGAGGTTTGCAGCAGGGGGGTCTGGGGCAGAGCTCATCCCTCCCTGCACCTCTGGGTCACCCGCTCTTGCCTTGGTCCCAGCAAGGGAGACACAAACTCCTTGGAACAAGCACCGAGTGAGAGCGCAGGAACCTCTTCATCAGGCTGCAAGCTCGCTGGTCCTCCTGTTGTTTTTTTGCTAGAAATGACCCAAAAGGGAATTGAAACATTTTGTTTCATTTTGAGCAAAGCATTTTGTTTGATCCGAAAGGAACATGGGGCTGGGGAGAGGGAGAATGGTTCATTGCAGCAGCCAGGAAACAGTTCATTTCACCTCAAATAAAACTTACTTCTGTTACTGCTGTAGTGCTTGCTGCCCGGGGACCTGGGCAGGCAGCAGGAGAGCTGGTAAAGGTGGGAGCGCCCGGCTGAAACAGCCCAGGAGGACATTAGGACCTGAACATCAGGGCCGGATATCTCTGCCTCAGGAAAATCTGACATCGATGTTCAGTTTTGAGGGTCCTTTAAGCTCGGTTGGACGTTTCCTCTGGTGAAAGAAGGATCCAGACATGATCCTCCAGTGCTGGGTCAAGCATCTTTACCACCAGCAATGCTCTGCACACCCCTTAGAGCTCTCCGGCCAGGCTGAAGCTGTGTTTGGCAAACTCACACACAGTTTCAGGACAGCCAAAGCCACATTTCCCAGTGAGTTCAGCAGTTATCCCTCTCCCGGGAGGTCACCCACGTCGCGATGCCTCTGTGCCTACATCTCCATGTCCCCAGGACAGGGCATCCCACAACCGCCCGGCACCGGGGCTGTGTGGGTGCAGCCGCAGCCTTCCCTTCTCCAGACCAGCCCGGCTCAGGGCCAAGCGTCTGTGACTAATTGGTAGCAAAGCACTTATCAGGCAAACTTTAGCCTCTCTTCCGGTTCATGAATTGCTCATGAGCTATTTGTGAATTTTTTGACTTTAATTGTTATCCTAAATTATTCATCAAATAATTTCAATAACTCGTTCTTGGGCCAGATTACATTTTATATGAGCTGTTTCCGCGAGTGCTTCTGCCAAAGAACTTGCTGTCAAGCAGCCACAGAAAGCAAATACAAAAAGGGACACGAAACACAGGGAAACAAACTGCAGGAAGCATGAAGGGGACTTTTCACCCCGACCTGCTCAGTGTTTAAGGAACGCTCAGCCTGCAAGAGCATGTGGTTGACCTGCCCAGCACCTCCCAGGAGCTGCCAATGTCAGACCCATTGCTGCACCAACAGCGGCTGATGGACGAGCTCGGTTTCCCCTCCCTTAGGTCATGAGAGAGCCAGCAAACTGGTGATAAACCCAGTGCTGCTGGTTCCCAGCACAGGCTCCCACCGCTGGGCTGCACCTCCCTCCTTGAGCTCCTGTTCCCAGAGAGAAAGGAGAACTGCCTCTCCCTCCAAATGCTCCTCCTGGACCCCAGCACCCCCCGAGCCACCCCTGCTCCAGGAGGAGATGGGGGCTGCTGGTCATGGCCCAAACCACTTCTGAGCAAAGCATCCAGGAGAGGCTTTACTCTTGGGACCATTAAGGAGCCAAGTGGAGACTTTCCCAGCCAGCCCACATCCACCAGCCACATCCCGGCACGCTGGTGTGGAAGGAGCGGCATTCCGCATGCCGATCTGGCACAGTTTGTTCAAGGCAAGTGGTTCGACTGCTTGCTGATGCACACGGGAATGGCACTCACTGTGTCCCCTGCACGATGAGATGGTGTCACCTACTGCTGTAACCCCCTCGCCAGCCACCAGCAGCTTTAAGGGAGGCAGTGGAGATACTGGTGAGGCCAGGCCACCATTCGGCTGCGAGACTGGAGGCATCAGGGCTGGAATTTTTCCCCAGTGCCACATTACTGAGCAGTCAGAAGGACTCAGATAATCACCTGATGCTTGTTTTCCCTGTTCCTGGCCTGGGTGTAGCACCACGTCCTGCCCTGGGGCCACTACCCGGTGCTGCACCAGGGGAAGAGAAAAGAACACACTGTTGTCTCACAACTTACTGCCAACCTCAGAGTGTTTTGGGCAGGGCTGCGCCTGGCCGCAGTGGGGACATCACAGCAATGGGGTCATTGTGCTATTGCAGGGCTCCAGCACGCCTCTGCAGCCTCAGCTCCTGCCGACATCCCGGTACACCCCGGTTCAAATGTCTCAGGCAAGCTTTAAGGGCTTGTTTTGCTCATTGATGCTCACAGCTACCTCTTCTGGTTTAAAAGAAACCAGGAAAAGGCTCTCTTGGTTTAGAAATCTCTGCTCCAAGAGGCAGAGGCTGCATAGATGTCCAGGGACTGCATCCCTCTGAGGCTGAGCCAGCGCCTGGAGCTGCAGCCCAGGCACAGCCCAAACCCATCCAAGCACCTGGGTGCAGGCGCACACTCAACGGGTGCAAGCATAGACCATGGCCATAACAAAGACAAGGTGGGACTCGGGGAGGAGGCCAAGAACTGACCCTGTCTGCTCCCAAGATAATCCATCTCCAAAAGCCAGCTCAGGTTTCCTGACTTCAGCAGTACTATTGAAAATTTATGGTTTGAGAAAGTTCTTGGAGCCCAAATCCCTCGACCTATCACCTCCTCAACCTCGTGTTTATCAAGACACGAGTTCCTTTTCCTCCCACCCTTTGTTTTCGGCTTTTGGAGCCTAAGATGCTCAGTGCTCACGGTCAGGCCGTGTGAAGGTGCAATAAATCCTCCCTTTCCTCCACTCCCCTCTTTCTACCCCTGTTCTCCTTTTTCTGGGCTGGAGGGTGGTGCTGATGTTCTGCTCTTTGCCAGCTCTACGTGTTCTCTGTCACTTCCTTGCTCTCAGCTTTGCTCCCTTCATCTTGGTAAAACCGGCATCAAACGCCACAAGTTGCTACGGCGACTGGAAAATCACCATGACCCTGGGGATGGGTGCTGGACCGGGCTGGAAAAGTGCATCACCGATCGATCCCTGAGACATTCCCAGGCTGCCAGCTTTCACATGGAGGCAGGGCATGGCAAGGAAGAAAACAGCCTCAGGCAGGACATCCCTCAGGGCCCCTGGTGCAGGAGAGGAGTCTCTTTCCATTGTTATCATTGTCACCGAGGTAAAAAACCCCAGATTCATGGGTTTATTTCCAAGGAGTTTCCCTGTCTCACAGATTTTCGGTCACCTGTGCTGTAAAAGACAATTTAGTGGGATCAGCAGGGACCTTTCAGGCTTGTATTAGCAGGAAACAGTGGAGGGCAGCAGGGTCCCTGCAGGAAAAGAGGCGGTTTCTGGGCTTGGATGAGGATTGCAGGGGAAGTCCAGCCCCGAGCACAGGGGGACAGCAGGAGCCCAGGTGAGGGGGTGGAAGACACTCAAGTGCCAGGGATTTCTGAGGAAGGCTTATAAAATTGCTGGAAGTAATGAAAGGAGAGAAGAATGACCAGGAGAACAGAGCAGTTTATTCCGGGAGGAGCGAGATGGCTGCAGAGAGGAGGAAATATGAGAGAGTTCAATAAAACTGCGGACAATTGAGACGAGGTGAATAAGAAACAATTATTCCCATTTTCTCAGAACACAACCCCCCCCAAGATATCCAATAAAGTTATGCAGCAGCAGATTTAAAACGAATCAAAGGAAGTCTTTTATCGCACAGAGCCCAGATGGGCTGCAGAGCGCCCTGCCACAGGATGCTGCCGAGGACAAAGCCACCACCCAGGCAGCCAAAGCGAAGGGACAGAGGCCTGTGAAGGGCTCTTACAAGCAGTGAAGCAGATAAAGCCTTTGGCTTGGGAAATCCCTGGGTTTGGCAACCGCCAGGAGCTGGAAGGGTTTATATGGGAGATAGATAGTTGCGCACACCTGATTCCTGATGAGGATCCATTGGCCAACGTTACCAGCTGCTGCTGGAGACAAGACACCTTTGGTCCAAGCGTTTGGTGGACCTGGAGTTCTGGCATTACCTGGAGGATGCTCAGAGAGGACCAGGTCCACCCCGGGCAGCTCAGTGCTTTCAGCATCCTTAGAGCATATTAAACCAGGACACGTCCGCTCCACTTCCCTCCTGCACCTTCCGTCACACCAGGCTTCTACAGCACAGAAAGAACGGGTGAATCACCAAAAACAATGATTAAAAAATAGACAATCTTTAACCCCTGAGATGCTGACAGCTTTGTCAAACCACGCGAGAGATGGACAGCACTTTAGACAGACCCATCCAGTAACTCCCCTGCTGGGGGTGAATGCACAAACCCTGGGACATCTCTGTGATGCTCAGCTAGGGAAGATGGGGTGAAACAGACAGCCATGGCAGAGGGCTCAAAGCTTCTCCCTTCACAGAGAAGGAGAAGGCAACAAGACCCAAGAGTATGGTCCTATAGAGGGGAAGACACATCTGCCTCTGATATTTAGTCTCCAGCTGGTCTCACAGCAGCCTTTTGCAGAGGACACACCAGGCAGCTCTCACCAGTTATTAAAGTCTGATAAAAATTCCACTCCAGTTAATTCTGCTGGCAGAAGGCTCCAGATCGATGCACAAAAGGCTGTCCCTCCTGACTTGGCTCTGCTTATTTATTTATTTACTCCTAACATGCACCTCGGCTGCACGACAATGAAAACTGGGGTTTGGAAGTGGAGGAGATGCTTGTCAGAGGGGAGGATGCAGCAGCAGAGGAGCACCCACTGTGGCACGGGGCATGGACCACCCCTCATGCCATGGTTCAGCCTTCCCTGTAGGGACCAGACAGCAACCATTTTGCTGCCTTATGGTCCAGATGGTATTTTTTGCTTGGGACACTTCACCACATCCACCGCCAACCACAGTGGCTGGTTTCCCACCCCAGCCTGGCCCCAAATGCCATTTCACTCTTGAACCCATCTACAGGCATGCCATGGCCACGCTTTCCAGACAGATGCACACAGCCAGGCACACTCATTTCTCCTTCCCACACAGGTTTAATAGCTACTTTGCTGGTGTTTCCTGAGTTTTATATAGGTTTCACAGTCTGTTTTTATGACGTTTGAGTAGTTGCTGTTTGTTTATCATGGATGGTGTGTCAATGGCTGAGTCACACCCCATGTGCTTCAGCTTGAAAGGAGTCATTTGATATATTCAATTAAAGACTCCTCTTATTTATCATACCTTTAGAAGTGCAGCTGGAAGACTGGCAGAGGAGGTGGATGGTAGCTCAGCCCACACCACCAAAAGCAGCAAACCTCAGTTTCTCACCCCTGTCCTTCTGCACGGTCCCATTAGGCCCAGCCTTGGAAACTCCTGGCTCCCACAGCTATATTCCTACCCAAGAGGAATTCAAGCAAAAAGGAATAGGAAAAGCAAAGAGTGCTTCAGCACAGACGGCACTTGGAGATGAAAAAAGCCCTTTCCCCAGTAGCTCGCCTGACACCATTCAGGGCATCACCAGCTGCATGGTGGGAGCCAACAATAACTCCATTGCATAAACCTCAGCCACCGCACTCACACTTTAGCCGGCCACGCTCTCTTTGTGATTGCTAAAGCAGCATCCAAGCAGAGCACTTGTTGGGAAGTGGTAAAATGAAAGATGAGCCCATCAGGGACCAGATTTAGGAAAAAAGAGAAAGAAAACTCATTCTCCAACCATGCGACTGAGGGAGCAGCTGTCCCTCCGCTCCAGGGAAGCCAGGCACCAGCATCCATTCGCTGGCACATCCTGCCTGCTCAAGTCACTCATTTTAGCATTACCCAACTGACAAGGGCTGTGCAGCACCAGCGAAACAGATTGCTGTCACCATTTTTGAGCTGAAAAGGGGGGAAAGCCATGTGGGGAGTGTGTTAGAAAAGAAAAAGCAGTACAAAAATCTGCATACACCCAAAAAACCCCCTTTCTCTCAGCCAGGGCCCTGCATATGGGCTGTGGATGCTGGCGTGTGGAGAGGCGCAGGCAGGGCAGGAACAGAAGGATGCTGAGCAGAGGTGATGGGCAGATGGGTGCTCAGGCAGAGCCATCCAACAGGGACACAGCACCAGCCTGGGTGAGCAGGAGCCAAAGCTTCTGCAGCTCAGGTTAGTGTCATGTTGGGGTGCTGATCGACCTCACCTTACACCCAGGGGGGACCAAATCCCAATGGAGCAGTGGTGCGGAGGGCAAGGGCAGGAGCTGCCTCTTACCCACACCCAGAGGACCACAGGGAAAGCCACCACCCTTGCCTAAACACCCCATGAACAGCTCCACCACCCACTTCACACCTCTTCTGGTTACTAAAGTTTTATTGCCCAGCTACCTTACTACCAGCTGAGAACTTCATTAGGCCAATTAATTAAGATTATTACACCACCTCCCTATCAGACCCTCATGGGAAATGTTGGTGGTGAACGTGGGGCAGAGATGTTGTCCCTCTGCTTGTGTGGATGCTATGGAACATCCTCTGTGTTTAAGGCAGCACCAAACCCGTTTGGCACTAGCTTGGCAGCTGCCTTCTATAAAGGCTTCTATAAAGGCTGATAAAGCTCAGAGCATCCCCTGGCCAAGCTCAGCAGGGACAAGAGGGTTGCAGGTGTCACCCCCTATCCCCACAGCCCTTGCAGGAGGCAGTGGGGTGCACCAGGGCCAAGGGGAGACACTGCAAGGGGCTGTGCACAGCAAGGAGTGAAGGGCTGAGCCTTCCATAGGTGGCTGCAGGACAGTGTGTCGCTGGGGGGGCACCTCTCCCAGGTCACACTCTTGGGCAGATGCAAGATCTGCTCAGTTCGGTCATAGGCAGCTCACCCATGTGATTCTTTTATCTATTTATCACAGGAACACAAAGATCAGCACCTCCACTCACCCCCACACTGCCTTGTTTGTACATGACAAGCATAGATTTTGTTTACTGCTCGGGCTCCTCTTTTTTTCCTCTCTAAAATCTGGACCATCTATTTGAAATAAAACCAGTGATTTAACATGGGAAAAAAAAAAAAACCCAAACAAAACCCAAAACAGAATGAGGACTTAAGTATTGCATTTCAAAACATTTTGGTTATTTGAACATTTCTGTCACTTCCAACAGTGTAAGAACTGCTGGAATTTAACTCGCACTCACAACCGGTTTTGTTTCTCTCCTCACATCGCAGCTGTACTTCTTAGTGAATTTGTTATTGGGGAAGTAAAACATGTCAAGCTCTGTAACACACTCTCCAATCCCAAACTCCTTTGGGGTTGCCTGCCTGGGCACCTCCATAGGCAGCAGCTGCACCACTGCTCCCAGTCAGCACGACTCAGCCTCCTTGGAAAGAGTGTGCTAGGATGAGGAACTCTGGCCAGCCCAAGCTGTGCCCATAAGTGAGGGTTTATCTCCCCTGATACCTTCCCTCCGAGGTAGCCTAATGCAAAGCAGCATCCAGATTTGGGATTAGGGAGGGACAGAAAGGTCAGCCCAGATCAGTGGTGATTAGCTGAAAAGGACCTAAAGAGCCTATTGTTTGCTCTGCATTAACGATCCTGCCTCTGAGCCAAGACTCCCTCGAACCACTTGAGAAATGAAAGGACAAACACACCGTGCTGGAGATTAAAGCCCTGAATCCCTACACCTGCGTGCAAGGCAGCGATGCTGTGCCTGCCGTGGGCATCACCCATGGGGCCGTCATTGGCTCTATCTGTCACTGGGAAAAGAGGGAAGTGAAAGCAAAAGGAGGATTGACTGCAGGAAGGAGAAATGAGAAAGAAGTCTAACAGGAATGTGCTGACGGAGGGAAGGCAGAGATGGCAGCAGGGGTGCTGACATTTCCTCTGGAGGAAAACAGAAACACATCGTGGAGGTTATTTTAATGTGGAGCATCTGAGGAGCATCTTGAATCCCCCTTCCATGGGGGATGGAATGAGCATGCACGGCTGACACCCGGCCCCACTCTGGATCTGCTGGAGACAGGGGCTGTGAGATGGACGTGGTCATCAGAGGGGGTTCCCATGAGGCTGGGCCCAGGGGGCTGTCCCAGCTTGATGCTTTGCAGTGCTACTGGGGGCTGCATGGCTGCTTTTGGTCCTCTGCTGGGAACAATTCCCAACCAACACCATCCTCCCTGGAGCTGTATTGACACAGGATTTGTCCCAAGCACGAGGTGAGACCTTCTTTCAAATATGCCATTTTTATTTCAGCTCGTTGCCTGAGCTTCACTTGCTTGCATCTTCCCACCTCTCTTTCCATATTCCCCATAAAAGCTTCATTTAGATTGAAAATGATATTTTCAGCACATTAATTAAGTACTAATTACTGATTAGAAACATATTTACCAAGGTCTAACAACTATGTAACAAGTGATGTCTTACTACACACTCATTCCCTAGGATTTAGACCTGCGGAAAGATTGTTCTAATAAGCAATTGGCATTCGGGTAATGTGCAGTTAGGAAGCCACGGAGCCGCTCTCCCAAATGGGAGAAGACAGCTATTTATGTTAATGAGATGCCAGCTGATTATGAGAAACACATTGATACAGGTTTAGGCTGTGGTGTAACTGATACATATCTACTGTGTTCAGTAGCTGTGAAACCTCAATCAATATGTTTCTCATAATCAGCCTGCATCTCGTGCACATAAATAATATCCTTGATGCAGAGAAGAGCTCCAGTTCCCAGAAGTTAATCAGAAATCCCCACTTCCCACCCTTTGCTCCTCTCCTCACCGCAGATGTAATGCTGGGATGGGGCTTTGCTGCTCACCCACCACCCACGTCTGGTCCCCAGGGCCCCACAGAGAACTGTGGCCCCATCCAGTGTCCTCCAGAGGAGAGGTCTGGACCGCTTGGGTTTCCTGGGTTCAATCTTCAATGATCCCCCCACATTGTTGGCTTTAGGTCTGACAGCCATAGGGGTCTACCTGGAGGGTGTCCATGACTTTCAGCGATGCCTATCAAAGGTTTGCCATGGTGTAGAAAGTAGGGATGTGGCTGTTCCCACCATGATCTTGTCCAGGCTCAGCCTCTGCTCAGTCCTTCCGATTACGCTTTGCTCCCTTAGATGAACAGACTTTGAGTGTGCCCTCTAATCTCCCTAAACCCACCCTGATGCACAAATACAGGCTTGCACAACAAAGCCATTTTTGTCAGCTATTTCTATGGCTCTTTTCTGGACCCTTTCCATTTCTCCATGGTTTTTAGGAACACAGGCAGCAGAAATGGAGGAAATGTGCAGAATGTGGCCCATGCAAACGCCATGTCCAAATGGCCAGTGTTCCTGCATGCCCCCCAAAGCCCCCCGTGCCAGGCAGCACTCGGATCCTTCCTCTGTCTCAACCCCACTGTTCTCCATCACCTGATCTCTGCTCACATCCAAGAAGTTCAACGTGCAATGGAGCAGCAAGTGGCAGAAACAGGTAGGGGTTTCATGAGGACCCCCACCTCCTCCCCAGCACCTCACTAGTGGGACACCCATGGGTTACATCTGCACAGCCACCTTTGCAACTGAAAGTCTCATCCCATTACAGAACTAAATCAGATTTGTTGGCAAGATCCATTTCCATAAAGCCACGCTGACTGACACTAATTCCTCCTCAATTAAATCCATTAGCATTTATCCCCCTCTTCAGCTGAGGCCAGAGTGCCCTTTTTGCTCTTTGCACAGCCAGAGTATGCGGTGCTTGCCCTGTACCCCATCCCCAGTGCTGCCAGCAATGCAAAGAGTCTCTCCGCATACACGGGAGCCTCAGTTCTCACAGGTCCAAGGCCAAGCTGCTCCAAAGCATTTGCTCTCTAGGACACGTGGCAATCCTCAGCGGCTGCCATTAGATCGAGACGTGCCTCAGCAGCCTTGCATGAGAGCAGAGCATCGACCCCTGCTCCAAGGGAGCGCAGAGATGCCCTCCGGGCAGCACCACGGCTGCTGTGAGCTGGCAATGAGCCTCTTACTGCTGCAGCACACCCTCTGCCCAACACTGCTGACTCCTGCTCAGCACCCACTGCCCAGCCAGCCACTGACTCCTCCTTGATGCCTTTTACCTTCCCTCACCAATTCTATACATTTTAGAGTCTCCCATCTATCTGTTGCAGTCAGTTTCCCATCATTCCTGTTGGTTGTTCCCTGTTCCTGGGGTTTTGTGCTCAGTTCTAATCTTCATTAAAAAAATAAATAAATAAATAGATGGACGTCTGACCAAAATTATTGACTTAAGGAAGAGCAGCTTTTCTGGCGATTCATACATTTTGATTAAAGAATTTCCTGCTTTTATTCTTACTTTTCTGACTGTTTTTTCCCCCACAGTGATTCTGAGCAGCCTTTGGAACATGAGCCTTTCCAAAGCACCAAATATTCATCTTTGTTAGCAGTATACTTTGTTTAGGCTCATTGAATGCCATTTAGTCACAGCAGCTCAGTCTTTGGGCAATGCTAACTTCCCTGCCAGAATTTAGTTCTCAAAAACTATTAAGAAAAGGTCCAGATGAGAAAAACTCTGTCTTTGGTGAAGCCCTTTGCCCACTGCATCACTTGCAAGGATGGGGATGGGAGAAGATACTCGGGTGCAGCCACAAGGCTGAGCTGTGAGTGGGCTTCTCCAGAAGTCAGCTGCATTCATCTGCTCCCTGCAATTATCTAATGAGGAGCAGAGATGGAACCACCAGGCTCAGCTCTGCACCTCCCATTCCTCCTCCTCTTTTCCCCTCACTCAGCCCCACAGTGCCCCTGCAAGTGCTGAGGGATGATGCCAAAGGGGTTGGTGCAAGCATGATACAATGGACAGAGAGAAGAGAAGGAGATGAGGATGAAGACAGATGGAAAGAGGAGATAAAAAGGAGTTCTGTGGGGAAAAAATACCCACAAAAGGCATGAGAGCAAAGCAGCAGGGATGACGCAGGGTGCTCAGCCCACACCTCGTGAATGCCAGAGAGGGGCAGGGAGGGAATTGGTTTATTGTTATTTTTTCTTTCAGCTTTCTTCCTTCCTTTAATCTTTGATCAGGAAACAAGCTGATTTTAATTAAAAAGCCCTCCAATTAATGCTGCCGTGGAGTTTTCATTTCCTGGGCTTCAGTAATTTGCAAGCCCAGGTTATGGAGGCTTTGTGTCTCCTCTCATTAAATAAATAACAACAACCAGAAGAAATCACGAAGAAGAGCGGGTCTGTCCGAGGGGGTGGCTGTGCCGGGGGGACCCTCGGCCTGTCCCAGGGCTGGTGACTGCATGGAGAAGGAGCCAGGGATCGCACTCTGCTTGGGCTGAGGTCACAGCCACACTTGGCACCTACACACAGAAGAGCTGCGCACCTTCAGCATGCATTGCCGACAAGGGCGCCCAGCCCTGCTCACAGGCAAGGCAGGGGCTTCCCAATGACTCCATAGGAATGTGCCAACCAGTCACTAATTTTCCCTTCCCTGTGCAGAGGAAAGAAGCAGTGGGAATGGCCCAAGCTTCAGCCATGCTTGGGGCTCCAGCATTTCAGACATTGTTCCCTCTTTACTGACCATCCACACACCAAAGACAAACTTCAGTGTTCTGGACCGTCATAGGCACAGTGCAGGATACCGATGTGCAATGGCTCCCAGGCAGGAGCAGGGGTGAGTTCTCCTTTTCCCTGTGATGCTCAGAGCCATGGAGGTGGCAGAGGAGAGAGCACAGGTTGAGCCATGTGGGCATTGAGGGCCTGGAGCTGTGGAGGAGCCAGAGGGGCAAAGGACTCCGGGACACCCCCCACCAATGCTACCCACATCCCACACCGACGGCGTGCTCCTATCTCTCGCACACGTACACACAGCTGTATGTGTATAAAAGCCCCAGGAAAAAAAAGAAGACAAAAAAAGAAGGTTGTGAAAAGGCTTTATTATCCTCAATCCCATCTATTGTTAATGTGATCGTGAGTAGGGAGTGTTTGGAGAATTCATTTGTGATAAATATTTATACCCTGTGTTTTTGGGCTCTTATCTGCAAAGTGTAGCTGTTTGATCTGGTGTAGTGCTTTTTTTAGGTCATTTACATTCCCTTTCGTAGCAGCCCTTGTCCGATAGCAGCTATCACATAATTATGTTTCTTTTGCTTATCCTTAATCCTGTCAAACCACCTACTTATCTCTAATTTCCTGTCCATTACCCTTATTGTTTGAGCTTAGATCTCTAATGCAGGCCAGAGACATCTTTGGGGGCTCTGCAGGGTGCAGGGGCACCAGCTGCAACGGTGCAGTCCTGGGCCCTCCCATCACAGCGCCTGGACTGCCCCAGGGCACCGCAGGAGCCCCGAGCACAAGCGGGGCTGGCAGCATGGGGCTGGTTCTTCCAGTGATGTGCAGTGGGATCCTGTGCTATCCTGGACACCCACATGCCCTGGGGCTGCAGGGAGGTGATATGTGCCCCAGAAGAAGCAGTGCCTTCTGAGGAGCAGGATGATGCCACTCCACAAGCAGCACAGGTCCCGATGAGCACCCACCCCGGCACTGCATGCAGCGAAGCAGCCAGGATGCCTGCACGGCTATGTCAGGGATGACACCCTTAGAGCAAGAGCCTGTGCTCCTCTAGAAACCATCAGAGCCACCAGGACTGATCACATCCCAGTGTCTCCAAGGCAACCTTGTGTTCAGATGAGAGAGGCAGGAGCCAGGGCATGTCACCTTACACAGCGCTGCCAGTCTCCACACCCTGCCCAGACCCTCCTGCCAGCCCCTGAGACCAGCACTGTGGAGGGGACCCTTTGCTGTGCTGGCCACCCAGGTTACCTGCTTTTCAGTGGCACCTCCAGGTACGTTGTGGTGTGGTTCTGATAATATTAAACCCTGTGTTTCCCATGGCATCAGTCGTGTGTCCTTCATCTCCCAGAAAAGGGAGACAGCCTGGATGCACACTTTCCATATTTATTGTTGCAGGAAGAGCCTCTCAGATGGCCCAGCATTTGTATTGGTCTGCGTCAGCCCCAGCTGGAGGACCACCAGCACTCCTCTCTGACACTGGGATGCTGTCCTCTTTAAGTGCAACAAGGCAGAAGTAGTCAGGATGATAAAGTTCAAGCTCCCAAATCCAGATTTCCAAGTCACTGCATCTTTGCACGGAGCATCAGAAGGTGAGACACTGTCAGACGAACCCAGTGGCTCCCCTGGATGTGACCTGGACTCTCAGCTCTGCTCCATCAGCTCCATACTGCTGGGAGCATCGAGCTCACCTCTCCGGCAGTGACTGCTGCTGCCATGTCGTTAGTATTTGGAGCATATCCTCCTCCCATTAGTGCTGGCGCACAGGACAGAGCCGTTTGTCTCTCCCATCCTCTTCTGCTGTTTGCCATTGCTTCCTGCTGCTCTGTGAGCTCCAGTGCAAAGCCTCGTCCCACATACTGGAGCTCCATCCTGCAGTCACTGGTGGGACAAGTCTCTGTACCAGCTAGACACCCATGGGTGGCTGCAGAGGTCGAAAGGAGATGTTTGGAAGGGAGGGAGGCAAACTCAGACCGCACTGGGTCCTCAGTGGCTCAGCCAGACATGCGTCAGTCCTCGTTTTCAGGTGGCTGCAAGCTGTCTCTCTCTGCACAGCGTGTTTGCCTGCTTCTTCCCCTGAGCATCCCCTAATGGCCAAGCCGTGGTGGGACAGACAAGAAGGTGAGACAGAAGGACACATCCTCCTCTGTGACAGCACACATGGGATGTGCAGCCTGGGCAGGAGTGCAACAGGGGCTGGATTGATTGAAACATCCAGTTTCTGTTTCACTTCCTATCAAGGAGAACCAGACACCTAAACCAGAACACTGGAAAGCCAGAGCTGTCTGACATTCAAAGGTGAGGTTTGCATTTCAGTCCCCAAGGCCCAAGGTCATGTCTGGCCCAGAAGGTCCTTTCAGTGCTGTGAGAGGAGCGGGTGTGCTCCAGGCATGGCTGGAAGAAGCAGGACAGCTGGAGATGCGAGGATGGGGTGGTATCTCACCAAGGCTGGCTCATCCCAGCTCTGTGCGTCTCTGGTGTTGGGTGCCCAGCCTGCAGCAGCCCAAACAGGGCTGACTTTCAGAGCATGGGTGCTCTGCCGGGCATGAAAAACCTCCTTGACCTCTAACTCCTGCCATTGCATCTTAACAACACATGGTTCATTCCTTGCATACAACCTATTTCCAGTGCCTTTATGGCAGGGAAGCACCAGCACTGCACGCACCGCTATGGGAGGCAGAGCATCTTGCCCTTCAGTGCAGCCGGGCTGTGGCTTGGAGCCCATGCCCCCTACTACGGGTTTTATAGTGGAGCTTTACTGTGCATAAAAGGAGCACCATTGGGGAATCTGTCTGCTACGGGTGCCTCTGCCTGACTGTAAATAAACAGCTCTGCTGCCAGCCAGAGAGCGTGCATCGGAAGGAACCATAGGTGGCATGCAAGGCCGGGCTACGTGACGGCTCTCCCCAGCCTCGGCTCTCCCCAGCCTGGCTGTCAGACCGCTGCTGTCTGCATTTCAATTCCAGTTTGGTTCTGAACATCAGCATTGCCCAGGTCTAGGGGGAAGTGCTGCTGCCCCCTCTGCACCACTCAGGGGGGGCACCTCACTGCAGACAGCACCCCCTGAGGGGCAGAGTCAGAAATAAAGGGTTTCCAGTGGTGTGGGACTAAGGATGGGGAAGGATTGCCTTCACTGTTTTTCCCACTGGTCATGGGCTGTGCTGTCTCTAGCATCCCTCCTTAGGCCTTCCAGATCCTGCTGTCTCTGTAAACCAGGGATGGAAATGGCAGGTCAGGCAGGGACCGGGGCCTGATCCTGCATCAGCAGCTCTGCATCTCTGCTGCCTCCCTGCTCCATCAGCTGCCAAGGTGGAAGCCTCTGTTGGCTGAGGGGTACCCGGCAGTGCTGGGGTCAGAGAATTTTGGAGGCCAGTAAGAAATACCAAACCACACACCCTGACCCGCGAGACAGGAGGGCACCAACACCAACCTGGGCTGCACCATCAGCTCAAGGACCGAATGGGCTCCTTCTCCCCCAAACTGCCATTGCAGGGGGCACAGGGTGGATGGAACCCGCAGCACTTTCCCCGACTCCATCCTCCATCGCACTGCACGTCCCTATTGAGGGAGCTCAGCACCATCACCTCATCCACCGCTCGCTCCGGCTGCGGAAGCACGCGGGCGCTGCCAGCTCCGAGCCTGGCGGGGTTTCTGAGGGCTTTCAAGTCTGACTCACGCTGGCTCTCCTTGATGCCGGGCTTCTGACGCACGCACGGCTTGAGGAGCGCAGCGGCTCAGTAATTAGTAGAACTGGCTGGCCACAAGTGGAGGGATGATACCGCACATCGTTACCAGCCCGAGCCCTCAGCATCTGAAGCGAGAGCTTCGTCTGCAGGACTTTGATTACTGAAGTGACATTCAAAGACAGCAGATCCCCATGTCCCCCAGTCCAGACATCTCTCCCTCCCGAAGGAGGAACTCAGATATGAAAAGCTGCATTTATTTATTACACAAGATGCACATATGAGTTGGGTCCTCATCCCCAAAGTGGCTGTTCTCAAAGGGAAGCTGTGCTTTCCCCCTTCCCTGCATTTGCACATCAGGGGCCAGCAGCACCCAAATTGGCTGCAACAAGACCTGCTGGGAACAAGCTGCAGGCGGAGCAGCAGCCTGCAAAGCTGGACTGCACAGGGCTGTGCCGAATGGCTATTTTGGGATCACTTAAAAAAACACAAAGCCAGCTTGATTCCATAGCAAAAACCTGAATGGAAGCGAGCCAGGGCGAGATGCAGCAAAGCCATGGCTTTTTTTAA
Organism: Coracopsis vasa; assembly: GCA_026283785.1. Classification (NCBI taxonomy): domain Eukaryota; kingdom Metazoa; phylum Chordata; class Aves; order Psittaciformes; family Psittacidae; genus Coracopsis; species Coracopsis vasa. The sequence goes on from JANHGB010046977.1 coordinate 16,805, forward strand.
TCCTTCCTTGTTTTTATTTCTCTCCTCCCGGGACTGGCAGGGATGGGGCACACCTTGTTATTAACAGGGCCGCTGTTCCCATGCGGCTGCCCTAGCTGGAAATCTGATATCCTGCAAGTCAAACGCCGCAGCCAGCTCCCAATAAATGCCTGTAAGACACGGTTCACAGTATAGGAACTGACACAGCAAAGCAAAGCAGGGCTCTGTGCAGCCCGGTAAGCAGGACCAAATCTAATCTAAGTGAGAGAGGCAGCAGCAAGGGAACCCGAACGGTGGAGAATTTATTTTCTGTGCCCATCAGGATCACTAACTCAATACCCGTAAACTGCACCTGGATGGTCCCAGCCTGCCTGGAAACGGGCAGACCTGCCCGCTTTTATCCCTCTAACATCTGCTAAACAACTTCGATAGCCTCTACCCACGTGAACAGCGAGGCTTTCCCATGAAAACCAAGGCAACTCTTGTCCTTAGCACCTGGAGGATGGAGCTGTCTGTTGAGCCCTGCCAGGTCGTGAGGAAAACAGCAGGAGGAGTTCAAAGGCAGTGTGGAGCTCAGCCCTGTCTCGCTGGGAGAAACACCCTCAGCGCTGCTTCCAGCGTCCTCCAAGGCGCAGGAGTCATCCTCCCGCGTGACCGAGACTTGGCAAGGCTGAAACCGAGCCCTTCCCGGAACCCTTCCTAAAATCCACTGCTTCCTGTCCGGGCTTTTTCCCAGCTATTTATAGAGCAGGGCTGACAAGGTGCCCCTGCTAAGAGCTTTCCCCTGGGAAACGCGCTTGCTGAAGCGCATCGGTGAGGCATGTGGCTGGCCCGGCTC
>JANHGB010046977.1:17824-55303 GCA_026283785.1 Coracopsis vasa
TTATCTCATAATTATATTAACTAAGCATGTTAAATAAAGCAATGATTGAAATATTTTGCATTTCTATTGATCCATCCCCTGCTGGTGCCCATCCCTGCCTGGGAAGGATGCGGCTGATGCTCCCCTTTTGGGGTTCCCCTCCCTGCACCCCTGCTCGGCCGCAGCTCTGGCTGCCCTGACTGCTCTCCAAGGGCAAAGGTTTCCTGGTAGCTGGCTAAAGTGGATTTCTTAACGTAAGCAGCAACTCCCTTCTATGCCTCTGCTGTGCTACTGACCCCAAGGCAGCCCCTGCTCCTGCCTGCCCTCCCCATACGCAAGGATGGTCCTTGTGGCAGGGATAGGAAAGGTCCCTCATCCCACTCTTCCCATACCCAAAGGTGTTGCCCCAGCGGTCCTTAGAGTATCTCCTTGAAGCCAGGGGCCTGCCAGGGATCTCCAGAGTGATGCAGAGCCCTCAGCCCCGATCCCAGCTGCAGAAGGGAAGGGCTGCATGTGTCAGGGGCCGAATTTCTCTCTCCCCATGAGAGGGAAGCATGGTGTCTGGCTGAAGATGGGGATTAAGAGGGGATTCACTGCCTGTGCTGTACCTGGTGTAAGTAACAGACACCGTTCCCTAGAGCTGTCAATCTGGTACCTTTCACCAGCACTAAAATTCAATTAGTTGAAACAACAACAGCAAATGTGGCTCCAGACAGTTTGTGCCTAACGCATTTGATCCCTTTTATTACTCAGCACTGCTCAAAACTCAGCCAGAAACATCCTAGTTGACTCCCACTAGTTTCCCCTTTTTATTCTACCAGGATTAAGCCAACCTTACCGTCTCCAGCTGTTTTGTGGTTGGGCCTGGATACATCTTTATACTCTAGCTACATTATTAAGTGGATTGTGGCCAAATTGACAGAGCTGCTTCAGGGAGGACAAGGCCATTTAGGTCAATGATGGCCCTGCCAGCTGGAGACACACTCGGGACTCATGATTCGCTAGCAAAGCTCTGGACTGTTGTCTTAGCCTCACTTGAAGTCCCAGAGGGGACTTCAGTGAAAGCTCTGACTCTAGCAGGAACATTTGATTTCTTGGCAGAGAGATGTAACAATCTGTCCTGGAGTATTGCAGGAAGATTTCGTGTTCAGCGTGGTTTGTCCATAGCATCGCTTCATTGTCTGAGGCAGAATTCACTCTTTGGCCTTCTCCAAATGGAATCTCCACCAGATGCTAGTAGCTCCCACCATCCCCTGTAGCCCCATGGCACCTAAAACTGACGATGAGAGCTGGTCCTTCAGCTGGTGCAACCTCACACTTTTTGGAAACCAAGTGGTTGTGCTGCAATGCGCGGTGATGCCATGCTCCGACCCCAGCTTTTCTGCTCACCAGGTTGCCTAAAGCTGTGATGACACACGCTGCATTGTGGGGTGATGAGACACGGTGCACTGTGGTGCGATGCGGTGTGATGTGGTGTGATGCGGTGTGATGCGGTGTGATGTGGTGTGATGCGGTGTGATGCGGTGTGATGTGGTGTGATGCGGTGTGATGTAGTGCGAAGCGGTGTGATGTAGTGCGAAGCGGTGTGATGTTGTGTGATGCGGTGTGATGTGGTGTGATGCGGTGTGATGCAGTGCGATGCGGTGTGATGTAGTGCGATGCAGTGTGATGCGGTGTGATGTAGTGCGATGTGGTGTGATGTGGTGTGATGTGGTGTGATGTAGTGTGATGCAGTGCAATGCAGTGCGATGTGGTGCGATGCAGTCATGCTGAAGTGTCCTGCCGGGGGTGCTCAGGGAGCGCAGCCTTGGTGGCAGAAGCCATCAGGCTGCCTGGAGCAGGGTTTGCCTAAGCCAAACGGGATGACTCAGGAGGAGAGTTCACTAAACAAACCAGAGCCTGGTTTGCTCCCAGGTTAAAACACCCTTTGTGTTGTTAATGAATAGCAGGAGAAGGGTCACACAAAGAAAGGGATGAAAGCTCCATCCATCAGTTCATTGGAAACAAGACTGTCTCCATGATTTATGAATCTCCCCTGAACACAGGGGGCTGGTATGGGGCTCGCTGCTCTTGCAAGCAAGCAGCACCTCGAGGCTTGCTGAAGGGAGTGAGTGATAACAGGTCACCGTTTGCTGCTGGTATGTGCTGGAGGGTGGGAGAAGGCTCCCAGCCTATGCATCACCATAGGGGTGGCAGCAGCTGGTCTCCCCTGTTACCATGAGGACCTGCCTGTGCAGTGATAACTCCCTGTGATCAATTCCTGGTGCAGCAGCTCTTGTTCTGGAGTTATTTTGAAGCATCTGAATCCATGGGTGGAAGCGGATCATGATCAATGTGGGCCGTCCCCGCAACGTGGAGCAAGAACATCCCCACTGGGAGTCAACTGCGCAGAAGCTATTCCTGGTCTGTAGTCATCCCACAGGAATGTCACACCCTACCTAAACACAATTTTGCTTCCCTGTGCAGACATGTCCTAATGTCTCCTTGGCCCCTTCCAGAGCCACTGCTCACCCAGTGGTGCGGGCAGCTGGGCAGGGTGAGGGCAGCAGCACAGAGCCCTTCCCGGCAGCAAGGGAGGCTGATCTTTACCTTTGGAACCCTGCAAAGCTGATTCTCCTGCAGCACAATAACAGCACTTCCATGTGTGACTCATATTTTTTCCCCCTGCCTTGGTCTTGTAGTTTTTCTAATTACTGCAAGCTTTGCAACTGTGAACATGTAATGTTCCAGAAATGTGTGTGTGATTCACCTAGCGCAGGCAGCGGACTTCCAGCCAAAAGGGACTCGGAGACTTTTCTGGCATCAGCCTGCAACCTGGAGAGCAGCCAGAAAAACTCACCAAGGTCATTTCTTTCTCTTCCTCCTTGTGCTCCTTTCTTTCCCTCAGCCTCTCCACTCCCTCCCCTCTTTCCTCCAAACAAGACTCAGGCAGCACCTTGTTTATTGCTCATCAGCATTCCCTCCATAAAATCTCCCCAGAAATGCAGACCATGCTGCAGCTGCGCTTCTGCCAGTGCCTTGCTCCGGGTCCTTTGAATGTGGCCCCCTGAGAGTACCCCTGTCTTGGGGCCACCAGCACAGCTGTGTTGGGGGGATCTCCTGGGACATGCCAATCTTTCCTAGGATAAGATCAGGCCTTTCCATGTGGTTTAGGAGCTTTGTTTGCAAGGGAATTTGCACACTAAACTGCTTAGAAACTCCTATAAGAGTTGTGTGTGTCTGTCTATCTGCATGTGCCCATCAGTCCATCCCGGACCTCTCACTCTCACTGCAGTAGCAGAGGCAAGCAGGGGTGACCACAGGGTGCTCCCCCAGCTTGCACATGCCCACCTTGCCCCACATCTGGAACAGCGGCAGCAATGGTGGGAGACGTGAGGGAAGAAGCTCATGCAGACGCAGCCCAAGGGCTCCTGTTGTGCATGGAAATAATCTGGCATCCCACAAGTTTTTATGAAAGCAGCAGCAGCATTTGCGGCTGTTATCAGCTGTAACAGGTTAGCGTTAGACACAACGTCTGCCAAAGGGAAGGGAGGAAGGAGACCAAAATGCATCATTTTGGGGGATGGATGTACCAACCTCTTGCCTGTGTTCATGCAAGCTCCCCACAGCATCCGCACAGTGGAGGCTGCAGGGGCTGGGGCCAGCTGCCCCTGAATGTGGCTGGCAGAGACAGAGGAGCCTCTGGGATCTCTCTGCCCATGTGAAACTCCCATTTGCACAGTGACCGCAGCTCCTTGTCCTGCAGAGATTGACTTGATGGTACAGGTGGAGAAAATGAGGAGGCATCTGCTGGCAGAATCCTCAGCTCAGGCCTCCAGCCCCTAGAGATGGCATAGGCACGCATCCCCCTTAACACGAGGTTGATGGGTCACCCAGTACTGTTCTGGAGTATTGTTCCACCAAAGAACAGGCATCCTGCCTGTGCCTGCACCGCAGACAGCTGTTTTGGAACAGTCACCAGAGGCCCTGAGCTCTTGCACACCCCAGCCTGGGGGTGTTGGTGTGACTCAGAGACACCCACCCCGTGGGCTCATCCGGGCTGGGGAGGACAAGTGATGCTGCTGTGGGGGTAGCTGGGATCATTACATGTGATTTTGTGTCTCTTTTTGGCTGCATCTCCCCTACCAGCCAGCCCTCGCACCGCTCTATCTATCCACACAGAACCGGCAGTGCCTCCCCCATGCTTTTCCTTCCTTCCCACTTTCCCATCCCAGTCTCTCTCCCTGTGCAAACTGTAAGCTCTGAGATTCATCCCCTTTGCTGCACCAGCTCTTTTCCCACCACATGGCTCTGAGCAGAGGTGATTTACCTGCAGAAGCTGATAATTGCAGAGGTGCTCAGACCCAAGGTGGTCAGAGAACGGGCTGGGGGCAGCTCTCTCCTGCTATGGTGAGAACAACCTGGACTACCTGCAACCATCAAGGATGCCCCAGAGCAGATGCCCCTCAGCAGCAGCCAGAATTACCCCAGAGGTCCCAGAGAGCTGATGTGAGTGGCTTTGAGCTGCTTTCTTCATGTAGCTGGGAGAAATGGGGTTCAGCTCTTCAGTGGAGGAGGAGGGCACACACAGGTCTGAAGGCAATACCAGTACTGCCAGCACTGCTGGAGGCAGTACTGCCAGTACTGCCAGTACTGCCTCCAGCAGTGTCTGGAGAGCACATTTCATGCCAGGCAGGATGATGGTGCTTTGGGAGGAGAGGGCTCACAGGCAGTAACCCCCAGGGAAGCATTTCAGTCCCCAAATGCTGGATCTCCCCATTCCCAGCACTCTCCTGCCTTCTCCCTTGCTTGCGCACAAGTGATGCTCTCACAGCTCTCTATCAGCTTTCCCTTGATCAAATCAGCTATGCCCCTGGCTGCACCAGCCAGGACATTGAGAAGCAGGATGGGACACCCCAAAGATCACAGAAGGTGAGATCCCATCATGAAGTCACAGGGAGTTGCACAGTCGGGCATGATGCTTTACTATCACATAACACCATATCCTCAGCTGGACTAATGGGAGCACTACAGCTCCAGACCTTCCCTCCCAAAGCAGCTGGGCAGCATCATCCTTCACCACTTAGGTGATGATTTTGCAGAAAATCACTGCTTTTTGCAGCACGTGCTTTTTTGGACGAGTGGTGTGTGTTGGTGGGTAAGCACACTGTGGTGTGAGCACAAGGGACACTCTGAACCATCTCCCCTAACAGCATTTTTCTGAATTCTTCATCTCTGAGATCACAGATCAAGGCAGAGTTTAAAGCAGTGGCCAGATCACTCTTTCACAGACCTAGAACAAATACACTAAAAGCTTCCCCTGTGTGTGCGCAGATTAAGTCGTTAATGAATATTTTTGCTAAGCATCAGAAATCTGGCTGGCTTTGGAGCGCAGCTCAGCCAAGATGTTGGAGATTTGGCTGGAAAGATTTGACAGCAACCAGCAACGGGGCCTCTGCTTGCTGGAAGGACACACTGGTTAGTCCTGCAAAACTGCTCTGGCTCTGGGGCCATGGGTACCTGCCTGCTTGGAGGAGAGCTTCAGCTCCATCCGCTGTCCTGTGCCAGGGATGGGGCACCCTATCTGCAAGCAGAGCTGCCTCCTCCCAAGAAAAGGGGGAGAACCTGCATGGATGCTCAGCCAGATACAGGCTTATTCATGGGAAAAGGAAGGATTTAGGTCATTGCACCCCTGGCAGGCAATCTGAAGGCTGGGCTGTGATGAGGCTCTGTGAAGCATCCTGTACTCCAGGTATGCCTTTACCACACAGTGCAGCTACACGCCCAGTGCCAGGGCAACCTTACTGCAGCACTGTGGCACTTCACCAGCGGATCCTACACCTTTCCAAAGGAGGTAATTAGTCCAGGGCAGCCTCTCACTAATGAGGCCAGTGTGGCTGGGACTCAGCACAAGCTGGGTGGTGTAGCCAGCGCTGGCTGGGTGCTTGCTGCCTGCCCTCCTCTGAGGAGCAGCATGGCTGCACGATGCTGCCAGTCACAGGGTTCGCTGCCATTGCCTCCAAACCCGGGGATTTACATTTGATTTGTGTCTAATTTCTCAGTTAGCGAGCAGGCAGCAGCGGGGACTCCTGAGCTCTTCACTGGAATGGGTCTAAGAAGATGTGTGCTCTCAGTGTGACTGTCTGCACGCACCCCGCGCAAAAGCAAGGTTAAACTACTTTACAGAGAAGGCAGAAGGCAACCTGGGAGGTTCTGCAAGCCACTGAGGACTGCAAACTACTGTTGGAAAACATTTGGATATCCAGTGAGCGTTTGCACCCATGTGCTTGTGTGTACATGCATGGCTGAGTCTGGTGCAGGCACACTGGGAAAATTCATGGAAATTGGGAAAACTGGGCTTGGCAGGCTCTTTGCTAACAGAGATAATGCTGAAAAGCAAGCCCATGTGCAAGGGTGGATGGAGGTCTGCATGCCTACTGGGAAAAAAGAAGGGGGTCTGCAAAGAAAGGGAAAATAAAAAGAAGATAAAAGAAGATAAAACCATCTTGCAATGACAGTAACCTTCTCTGCTCACATTTTCCAGGCATGGTTCTCAGGCAGCTTTACAGATGTTAATTAAGACTCTTTCCCTAGGGATGCACTGAGGTATTACAAATAATAGTATTACCAGGGGCATCGGTACAAATTAATTAAGGGTAATATTTTAAAGATGGAAAGCTGTTGCGTCCTGCTGCCAGCTGGGGAGATGGGCAGGAGGCAAGGTGATGACACAGCCCTCATGGCAAAGGGTTGCTCGCCCATTCAGTGGCACTTGCAAGGACTTATCCTGCCTCACTTGAGACAAAGCTGCTCTGTGGAAAGGCTGCAAGTAAAGCTCAGCTTCCATACTAAGAAGCCCAAAGACCATATCTGGTCTTGGTGGTGAGGAAGGGTTCCGGTGGGTAACACCAAGTCTTTGCTGGTCTCACTACTGAGCACTGCTCTGGTGAGAGGGCATAGCGGCTGCTGCAGGCAGAGCTGCTCAAGTCACTCCGTTCCCTATGCCCTCACCATGGAGGTGGCAGCTCGAGGTGGGCAGAGCTCGTGCCCTCTTTGCTGCTATGCAAAGAAAGTGCCTGTAATCCCAAGCTCAGGTGACTGGTCCAAACATGCAGCACACATCCCACGTCTGCCCCCCTTGTTGATTTCAGGATGCTGCTGGGATGGCACCCATACAGATCCCTTCCCCAAAGCTGTCTGCTGAGACTCTCCAGTTTGACGAGGCAACAGCAAAGTTGAATTAAAGCCCTCGGTAATCACGAGGTTTCCTTGTTCTGGGAAAGGAGCAAACTCCCCTTGCTCTGGGGAGTTTGGGAGAAGAGGAAGAATCACCATTTCCATGCAGGAACTAGCAGGTTTGCTTTAGCAATTCAGGCATGTTTGGAAGGAGAAATGGCAAGACATTGTGCCCTGTCCACTGCAGGCAGAGGAGGAAATCCTTGAGGCAGCCATTGTCATGCTGCATGCCACTGCCCCAGACATCAGGTGTAAAGACCCCCCATGAATAAGTGCTGCTTACTCAGTAAGTAATGCTCCTCACTTGACCTAGAGAAAGAGCCGGCAACTTTGCAGAATGTTTCACCCTGCTTTTTCCCAAACTAACTTGTTTCAGCCCTTGTCAGGGGGAGGATACGGCCATAGGTAGACCATGAATCAGTCCGACAATGATGCATTCACAGTTATTTTGGGAAACCAGCTGTTCGCATGTCACACCGTTCCTCGTGTCCAAAAAGAGCCAGCAAGGACAGTGGAGAAAAATAATACTGCCCTGCGATGTGATGCAGTTAAAGGTCGGATATGATCTGGTCCGATTTCCTGCGATTCTCTGCTCCCGGCGAGCCCGTGTGGATCCCAGCACATGAACAATGGCCGGTGCACCCATCCCGTGCCAGCAAAGAGCCCTATCAGATCCTGCGAGGAAAGAGGGGGCTGGCCGCGCTCCTGCGGCTCCCAGATATGGCTGTGCATTGTCCAGAGCATTTATTTCCATCCAGTTTTGGCAGCCAAAGTCCTTGGGATACTTGGGTGAGGCAACTTCTGTTGTGTAAGACTTCCATTTTCCTTCCTCTTCTTCCTTTTAAACAAAGCCATTATCACTGCCCTGATCTTATTGCTGGAGAGGACAAAGTGGGGGCTCACGCTGCATGGGAAAACCCTTCCCGGCACACTCAGCCTCTCCACTCATCACCTGGGAGCCGTGACAGCAAAGAGCACATGAAGCAGGCGGCTCCGGAGGCCACTAGGCTGCATTCTTGGAGCACTTTTGGAAAAGTCTGTGGCTTCTTCGTAGAGATCAAAAAGAAGAAAACCATTCCAGCGCAGCAAAGTCCTAGCTAAGAGGTGATGGACAACAGACCGATGGTCCACATGGATTTGCAGTGATATGAAGGAGGAGAGAAATCACAGCTCTCCAGCCACCAAAGAGGGGATTAAATGGTCTGGCTGGGGGCACCTGGAGGATACTGTGCAGAGGAAAATTTAACAGGAGCACTGGGTCACCTCTTCAGCAGGCCAGGCCAGCTTCTTCAGGAAGGAGCAGCAGCACATCGGTGGAGGTATTTGAGAACAGCTTTGGCCAAGGCCCAAGGCAAGAGACTTTCCAGACCCCTAATCCAGCATCAGAAGAGCATGAGCTAAATACCACTCAGAGAAACGACACATTCAGGAATGTGCTCTTGCTCAGGTAATTGGTGCAGGCAGTTTCTCTGCTTGGCTGTACCTCTGCCTGCTCCTGGGAGTGAAGATGCTCGTTAGCTGGAGCAGGCACTGGCGCGGTGTATGCACACATGGTCGGAGAACAGAGACCAACCCATTTTTCCATCTTAAACTCCTCAGATGCTTTCGCTCATCTGGAGCTGCTGTTTTGTTCATCACTCCTCTTCCAGCATGTTCCCAGAGTGTACTCAGCCCTTACTAATTAAAGCAAGGGTAAGGAGAGGCAGTGATCTGTGAGTGGAGCAGACATGCAGAAGCATGGATGCTGTGAGTCAGGGAATGCTCCTTGCCAATTCTTCACATATGCTTTTGTATTCACTCATTGTTTGGCTGCTTTACTTTTTTTTCCCCAAGAGTTAAGCAGATGGATGGGAGTATTCAGTGGATGTGCCCACAAGTACGCTGAGCCTTAGTAAATCCACTCTGTACCTTGGTGGGAAAGCTCTTCGAAGGAGAGTAGAGATGGGAGGGTTTTGCTCTGCTAGCAGCAAGTGTGGGGAGAGAACTGGAAGGCAGATGAAGAGCTAGGTGGGAGGCCAGTGGCTTGTCTGATGTAAGCCACAAAGCCCAGGAAAACCAAAGGTACATCACGGTTGGAATAAATCCTGTTGCCTGTAGTGAGAAGCTGCATCAGCTTCTGTCCTGGGAATTAAACAGTGGCATAAGGAGTGCTGGCTGGAGATGGGCTTTGCACAGGAGTCTCTTGTGCTCTCAAGTAACATTCTCAGTGAGGCAGAGGATGGTGTTCAGCACCCTCTAGAGCTTCTGGGCATGGCTTGGTCATCTTTCCTGGTGCCATCCTTCTGCAAGAGCATCTTTGGGTTCCCCAGAGCTCACCCAGTGCTGATGTCCACATTGCTGCAGCGATGCCCAAGTCACCACACAGCAAGAGCAGCTGCTGAGCCTCAGCCCCACATTCAGGGTGTAGCCTGAAGTCTGCACACATTGCTGCAAAGGACCCCAGAGTCCCCTCCTTCTGTGAGGTGGCCCCTGAGGCCACAGAGTGGGCCAGGGGGCTCTTGTCTCCAGCATGGAGCAGGACCTGTGCCTGTGCCCATCTGCAAAGCAGCCCTGACGGTAGGTGAAAAGGGGTCTGTGTCATGAACCCACCCAGCCAAAGGTGCAATGAAGGAGAAGAGGCACACCATGTCCTAGAAGCCCAGCAAAACTTCACATGAAGGTCTTATTTGGGTACCTCATCTGCAAAAGACATTGTAGCTTAATGCAAACCCCACGCACATGATCCTCCGACTGACCAACCCTGGTGGTACTTAAAATGCACGTGCAGAGAGAAGAACACGTGGAGTCATGATGGGGAGAAATTAAGACTGAGACTAACTGTAAGAGAACAGACACCTCGGATAGGATCAGTGTCCCCTTTAATACAGAGTATTTCTGCCTCACAAATGTCTCATCGTTTCAGGCGGGCACAGGGTTTTGCTGGCGGGATTGTTCATGTGAAGCAGCTGGACACAGGCACCACTCCTTGGTTACATTTGTGAAGAGCTCTGTAAAATGCTTTAACAGCCTAGAATAAAAAGCCCCATTTTCCTCAAAATGAGGGATTCGTGGTGTTATTAACACTCCCTTATCACTGCTGTCGCTGCAGAAGCACATGCACCTCATCATCTGCAGCTTGCCAGGGAGAGAACAAGCCATCGTCCCACACTTCACTGCAGAAAAGTGCCTGCTAACACTATCTGCACATGCATTAAACAGGTGGAGAGAGATGCCAACGTACAGATATGGCATTAAACTCAGCCAGGGAGAGGCGGGTGCTGTGCTCAGTTACAAGTGGGCGTGTGAAAGCAGAGCAATACACCTAAATAATATTCCACTGTCACTGGCTTTCTACCCATCCCATTTCTGGTTTCTCTCAGTGGCCATGGGAAAAAGCTTGAGGCCACCCAGCATGCAAATGCAGCACACAAGGGCAGCTAAAGGGATCTCATCCAAGCTGGATGATTTTCTGAAAGTAGGTATGAACCAAGCTTGGCTTTTTCCAAGCTGCTTGAGAAAAACACAATCTGGCTCAGGCCCTTGCTTTGCAACTCAACCCTCAGCTGATACAAGCTGAAAATGTCTGGTTTGCTCTCACTTAGACACATCCAATAGCCTCTCTCCCACTGAAGCTTTGTTTTCATCTCAAATAGCAAGGTGCAATGAGAAAAGCCTTTGCTCTGGCACTGCGGTTTTGGTTCAAGCAGAGCCAGGAAGCACATGAGATCTCAGGGGAAGGGAGATCTTTCAAGGTTTTCCAACCTAATCTTCAAACCAAAGAACTGTGCAATACATCTAGACGAGCTGCCTGAAAGGCTGAAAACTTGCAGACCTCTTGAGACTCATCATGAGCTCTTCCTGATATTGTGTGAGAAGTGGCCTGAGGACCAGCTTCTGACTGAGGAATATGGCACAGCTCCACCAACTCCATTTAAGCCACACCAGACGGCCTCTTCAGAGTCATTAAGACTTTCTAAATACCACAGAAATGCCAGAACATGCATCCAAGTGTAGCGAATACATCGGCATTGGCCAAGCTCAGTACAGCCTTTGCAAGTATGATGCTCAGGCACAGATGTTACACTAACATTAAGCTTTCAAGGGTTGGCTGAGAGCTGTGTGCTTTGGTATGAGTGCAAAACTACTGCCACAGCTACCAAAGAATGGAAGGTCAGGGACCCCTGCCACAGTCTGATGGTACAAATAAGGATGAAAAAACCCCTAACCACACAGTTTACCACACAGCATGTGGTATTTATCCATGAGGATGAATTACTCTGGTACAGCAGCGGGCAAAAAAAGTCTCCAAGAATGGATCAAATAGGCCACACGCAGATCTGGCTGTTTCCGTCCCAAACAGGCCAGTAATTGCACATAGCTTTAACCTGGGAGTTTGGCAAGTCCATCAGCAGCGGGGTTCTTCTAGTAACACTTTGGTGCCAAGCTATGTGGCCCAGAAGGTACAAGACAGTAAGTGATCCCAAATGCCCTAGTACATCCCAGATCCACCTACTTCACACTTCTCCTGCCAGGAGATGCTCAGCTGCTCACTGCACAGATTATCCTGTGTGACCTCAGCATCCAAACTGAGCTACATAAGCCTGCTTGAAGGTTATCACAGGGCTGTTATACCACCCGCTCCCTGCTCCTTCCCAGCCTCAGCTCCTCCTTCCAAGCACTCTGCCAACAGCATCAGGAGCACTGAGGCTCCCACCTCTGCCAGGAAACTCTCTGCTGCTACTTGTAAACAGCAAATTGTAGTATTTGTCAGTGCAGAGTGAGGAGAAATGCTCTTTAAAGCAAATAAAAAGCTTAAACTGCACAGAATTTCCTGTCCCAGCTTAGCTTTCTATATCCCAAAGCAGGAAGGGTTTGCATTTTCCTTCCAAAAGGCTGGATGCAATGGGAGAAACACTCAGTGGGCATCCACAAAGCTCAGAGGAGCCCTGGGCATAACCTGTCTGCCTGGTGAGGTTGAGTCTGACTTGTCCTCAAAGGCATCCTGGCTGAATGGAGTGGTACACAGCCACCATGGACAACAACCCTAAAAAAGCCCTAGGGAAAGGCAAAAGCCTTGGGAACAGGCTAAGGGGGACAGCACTCCTCCTGCCCCAGGGCAGATGGATGAAATGGGACTTACTGAGCCTGCTCCATCTGCAATTCCTCTATAGGAATGAAAAAAACAGGAGAAAGAACATTACTAAGAATGTGAGACACAGAAACAGAGCTGTTTCTAAACAGGATGCTTTTAAAGCCTTCCAGGAGGCATGTGCTGGTTCTTTAATCCCCATCAGTTCATTTATACCTAGTAACTTTTTACTGCTGCCTTATTACATCAGGGCCTACAGGGACAGAAGATGGTGGTGGGAGAGACTCAGGAAGTTGGAAATTTCGGGGAGATGTAGTGGATGAGATATAGATCCTTTCTGTCACCAGCTCTACCAGAGTTCAAATTTGGGTAAAACACTCAGATGCTTGAATACTTCTTCAAGCTTGTGCAACCCCTCAAGCCAACAAAACTGGCTAGAAATCCAGCTGCAGGAGCTCACTGGAGATCCCATCTCCCTTCTGCTTTCAGTCAGGCCAGAAATACCAGTGGAAGAGCTGGTGTCATCAGTGGTGAGAATGCCAAGAGAGACTTTCATCTGCTGCCCAAAGGTTTGTCATTCCTTTGCGCACTCCTTGTTTTGCAGGTGGGTTTCTCCAGGGGATCAGGATGGGGTTCATGTTGTCTGATGCCCAACAAGGCACAGCATCTGTCTGGTTTACAGCCTCTGCTCCACTCTTCTGCTTCAGGAATTCTGCAGGATAACTGAGCCAGAGTCACGTTCAGCCAAACCTCTGGCACAATCAAAGAGTAAGGAGGGTTGTAAATGTTATTAATGCTACCCACATGCACTAGACAGGGAACAAATTCCTCTGAAAAGTGTATTCAATTCGACTAGCATTGTGTGGAGTCCCTTGTCAGCTCAGCCACCTGTAAAGAACACTCCACCTAGGGCACAAGGCACCAGGAGGATGTAAAGGAGGAAAACTTGCTTGCAAAATGCAATTCTTTTTGTCTTTTCTTTGAGTAATCGGTGTGATCAGGCCTGGTGGAATGCAAAGTCAGCCAGAAAGCTATTAGCAATATTTATTTCAAAGGAAGATCTTTGTGAAGCAGGTAACGTGTCCTAGGGGGAACAAGCCCACTCAGCCCACCAGAGGACCACAGGCAGAAGGTACCTTGCAAAAATGAGTCAAGTTCAAATTAGTGGCAATTTTCCTCTTCACAGTTCTTGGCATGTAAAGATATGCCTTTTAGTATCACAAATTCAGCTGTATAGATCTTAAAAGATATATAACTCAGAACTATGGGATGACTGCAAAATAGTTTTGCTATGCATAAAAGCATTTTGGAGGTTAACCTTTATTATCTAGTAATGTATCGAATAAGTGTTATCTTGTTATGGAATGGGATGAATCAAACTCAGCTCCTCTGAAATACTGATTTTCAAATAGGCAATGTCTATTCCTTTACCTAATTCCTTCAGTGCTCAGATTCTGCCTACTCCCATTTCTGCACGTCACAAGGAATAGCTGCAGGTAAGGATCAGCACTGAGGCTCCATCCTGGAGAAAGGACAGTTGGGGTACTAAGCTCCCAGATGCCTGCAAGAGTCTTCGGGTACAGAAATAAAGCACTATTTTGGTACTGAAAAAAAGGGAGAAGTATGTGAGAAGGATGCATAGAAAAAAGTAGAGACAATTAGGAAAGAAAGAGGAATGGGATAAAGTCAGAAAAGTAAGGAAAGACAAGAGAGGAGGAAATATTCAGAAGCAGAAGTGAACAGAAAAGAAAATGTGAGAAAGGCCAAGTCTCTTACAGGCAGCGGCTTTTCCCCCTAAGCCCAGCAGTACTGCTCAGACATCTCCTTCCCCCTTGCCGAGAAGCAGGAATGCCTTTTCCCACTAGCACCATTTTGTTCTTGCCCTGGTTTTTCCTTGACTGCTTTGTTCTTTCTCCTTACAAGCTCTTGCTGAGGGTAAGCGTTAATTCTTTCCAGGTGCTCCTGTCTCGCCATCCTGCTGTTCCCGTGCAGCTCCCGCTCAGCTTTCCCCAGGCAGACTCTGCTTCACCTCCCCGTGGGGCAGCACCCTGGGGGCCCTGCAAACGGACTGCTCTTCCCAACCCAGAAAGAATCATACCTACATGTTGCATTGGGTTGCAGCACTCCTCTGTACTGTGACTGCTTTCCCAGGAGAGATTTGTGTTCTGAGAGAGCATGCCTTGCACCCGCCGCAGAATGGGATCTCAGCCCCAGAGTTCTGGGTGCTGGCAATCAGATCCTGGCCGTTGGGTTGCAAAGCCTGTTGGGTTCTGCTTGCAACCCAAAACCAGTGTGGATTCTTTCCCTTCTGCAGAGGTGAAGTCCAGTGCCAGGGCAGCTTGGCAGATCCATGGGGAGATTTCTGTGAAGCTTATCCAACAGCAAAACTCCTAATGTGCTGCAAAACCAGGCTGGAAATCTCAGGAGGTGAGAAGTCAGCTCTGTGCTCCAGGTAAGCACACTTGTAGGAGCTCTGCCCTTATGGAAAAAGCTGAGAAGAAGCAGAGAAGCGATGTCAGACCAGGAAATAACATCAATTTTGGTTAAATGCTTTGGCATTTCAGTAAAAACTGTTTGAAGGGAATGAATGGTTGCTCAGGTTGTGGGCAGCAGTTCAGGACACTCACAAACAGATTCCTATGACTCTAATAAAAAGAAGCCCAACTCAAATCACAAGTGGTGGTCCACGATATAAAATGCATGGAGCCAGCAGGCAGGTGACACCCAGGGTTGTGTCCTTCCACCCACCCAAAAGGGCTCAGAACACCCCACCGGTGTACAGGCCAGGGGGAAGAAGGCTGCCCAGAGCTCAGCAGAGCCTTCTATCAGTGTGTCTAAACATTTGGAAAGGAAGCACAATAAAAAGACCACTTGAACATCTCATCAGCTGAGCAACTGACAAAGCCAGGCAAGAGGTCTGCCAGCAAGTTGGGGTCTTAATGTGTTTGCAATTCATCAGCCTCCTGCTTAGCTCCTAGCAAGCCAGCAAGACCAGGATTCAAAGGTGAAATACCTGCATCTGCTCTCATCATGTCTGCTGCTTAGTGCAAACGTTTATGCTTCTCGGCATATAAAATAAATAGGCCCATGTTCCAGGGAAGCCTGTGAGTGCAATGGCAGGTACGCTTTATGATGTGTGAGCATGACTCCCAGCGCACGGGTCTAGGGCTGGGGGGAAAAGGGAGCAGAGCCTCCTTGCAAAGCAATGACCCCTGGGCTGCTTTATTCACCTCTCCAACAGATACAGTGCAAAGGAGAGGACATCTCCTCCGACACCCTCAGAAGGCAAATGCAGATGTGCCTGTTGCGTTGGTTGCTGTGTGGGAGAGCCTTGATGCTCCTGGCTGCCAGGACACACAGCGGTACCTTTCCCCATCCCCATGCATACCCCCAGCACAGGGGCATCCCTGAAACAGCCATTACCACAGCTTTGGTTGTATGCTCCCCCTCTAAGGACCCCTTCACAGCAAAAAGGGGATCCCACAGACTGCCTCAGCTCTTGAGGATACTTCCAAAATGCATGGATGACGGTTCAGCTACTCTCAGGAGCCCTCAGGAGCTCTGCAGAGCAGCTGGGCTACCCTGCACAGGGAGGGCAGAGTAGCTGCATCTCTGGCTCCCAGCCCCAAGCTGGGTCTGTGGCACAATCCCTGCACCTTTACCCCACTCCCCTGCAGTCCACTTGATCCCTCACTGAACACAGTGGGCCTGAAGCCATTTATTAATTCATTTTCTATCAACAGCAGCAGCACTTTATGCAATCACACAACAGCATTGCCTGTTAGTAAGTTGTAATGATGATGTTGATGCACGCTGGTGCCTGGGAACAATGGCAGTAATCAGAGTCTGCTGTTGTTGTTTTAGCTGTTGTCTGTGCTGAAACCCTCAAGCCCAGACCCCTTTGCAGGGGATGCTGGTGACACAGTTACCTGCAGGGAAGTCCATGGACATTGGCTGGCCAAGTGCTCTCTGATGGGTCAGCCCAAACAACAGGGTGGTTGCTCCAGCCCATGGAGATTTCAAGACCTTTTCCCCCTGGAAACACTTTCCCATCCCTCTTGCACTGAAGAATTACATGGAAGAAACAGTTTTGAATCCCCAGGCAGGGAATAAAGATCATTCAGGGAGAAAGACAAGGTAACTTCCCCTAGTCCACAGGACAAGATGGGACCAGATCTGGAAACAAGTGGCAGGAGCTGCTAATGTGGAGCATGACAAAGTCTGACACCGTTTAATGTCTTTGCAGGGCCACTGGCATAACCTCTGATGTGTGCAAAGGAGAATCTGGTGTGAGGACCAGCAGCGAAGGAACATTGGTTGCAGGTGAATCATCATGGAAAGTGCTGAGAACTGCATTCCTGGGCACAGCCATAGCTCTATCACGGCCAGTGTTAGCAGCCACCCTGCCCAGCCAGAACCCTGGAAGCCGGTCTGAGCAAGGAAATTCCACCTGTGCAGAGAGGAGGTCTTTGGCTGCCAATTAATTGTGTTTAATGAAGGCATCCCATTGGCATGACATGAGCTGAAGTCAATTGGAAGTGCTGAGGATCACGGGAGAACTGCTGCATGCCAGCCCAGCACAGCACACTGGCAGAGCAGCTCCACCAGAACCACTGCTGGGGCTTGGTCATTCCTCCCATGATGGGAAATGCAAGAGACTGGCCCGCCCTGCTTCCCTCTACCCAGTTATTTCTCTAGTTACTGCTTTCAGTTTCCCAGGGCTTCAAAAGGAGAGGTGCAGATAAGAGATGAGATATGGAGAAACACACTGGACAATCCCAAGAAAATAAGGCTACTGGAAGCAGAGACAGGCTTCCTTCACGAGCCTGTTTTCCATTTCCTCCCCCTCCTCTAAAATTATCACAGAGATTTTTCCCCCTCTTCACTGCCCAATATTTAATTGAAATTGCAGATCTGTAGCCCAGAGAGGTGTTATTTTCAGCACACGAAATAGAGATATCTCCTAGCAGCTGTCAATCCCGGTGACCTTAGCTTCTGTGCACACTGCACGGGCCTTTTTTTTTTTATCTCTTTCCTTTCCTATTTTTTTCCGCTTTCTTTTTTCCTGCAGCCAAGTTACTGTTTCATTGCTCTCCGCTGGGACTCTGACAAGAGCCGAGTTCCTCGCAGATGACACAGAATAATTGAGATGTCCTTCTGCTGACCTTCAGTCCCTGGCAGCACTCTCTTCCCTTCTGGTGAGCAGGGCGAACGGCAGCTGAGCGGCACACGCATGCTCCGTGCCCATCCAGGCCTGTGCAGGCATATATGCTATGAGGGACACTGCTTTCCTAGGAGAGGGTGGTAAAAAACAAATGAGAGGGGAAAAAATCCCCCTAGGGCATGGAGTGGTACCCAGCGATGCCAGCAGGTCATCCCATATCAGAGTCACCCAACCCAGCGCACGCACTCACACTGGAATGAGCATCAGGCAGGGAACATGTGCCAGTGCCAGGCACACACGTGGCCACACATGTGTTAACATGCAGCTGCAGGGTCATCCTCCCCCTGTAAGTGCAAGCAGCACAAAGATATTGTTAGTGTGGATGCTGGAATGGGATGGCAAAGGAGCTGCAAGGATGCTCCAGCCATCCCCAGAGAGGTACTCACACAAGTCCACAGCAGATGGGAGGCAGAGCCTGCTTCCAAATCCTACTTTGCCTGGCTTTCCAAGGATACAGCCTCATGTACTGCTGAGACACATGCACAAAAGCCCCTGTGCTAGAACAGGGGAGAGCATGGTGCCTCCTCCCCAGGTAGGCTCAACTCCTGATCGCTTGTTGTTAAAAGTTATCTCAAACCAAAGATGGAGCAATTATTTCTTCCATGGCCACTGTATTTTTGTGTGAATCTTGCAGAAACATAGCATCAGCGTGACATTTCCCTCATTTCCACAGGGGCTGCAGAAAACAAGTTGAAAGTGCAGGCAATAACCTTTCCGCATGAGAAGGGCCCATTAGCATTACAACGCCCGGGTGCTTTTACACAGAGGAAGGAAGAGGAGATAGAAGCACTGGTTTAGATTATGAAAACATTTAAAAGAGATGGTGATATAAGCAAAGAGGGTTGTTGGTTGTTGTTATCGCTGTGCCTAGAGATAAGCCATGAGTGGGGACAGAGCTTCAAAACAGACAGACCCCATCACGAAGAAGTTTATAGTGTGAATAAACACAGCAGGCAAGGGTTGGAGGAATGGAGATAAGGTGGGATGGAGAGCTGGGAGCTCACCAGTGCAGCACCCTGCAAGGCAGGGCCATGTCCCCTGGAATGGGCTTTGCCCTAGGGCTTTGGCAGCAGGGAAAGGAAGGGAGGAAGGGAAGGAAGTTCAGCTGTCTCTTTAAATCTCAGCTCAAATTCGGGCAGATTTTGCAGTGTCCATTCAAAACAAAAACAAATTCATTTCAGCAAATAGTATGACTAAAGGTTTTGACTTTTCCACTTGTGGGTTTGTTTTTTTTTCCCTTAATTTTTTTTCCAGTCTATACTATTCATCCAATTTGGCACTAAATCACCAATAGTTTTGATTGTCCCCAAAGCAGTATTTCTGGTAAATAAACTATTGTCCACCCCTTTCTCCCCAGCGCTAGCTATGCCAACTTCCATTGTGCTGACAATTGATTCCAGGTGGGTTTTTGCTTTTTTTCCTCAGCATATGAAATTGCCTATACAAAATTAATCTTGGTGACTGGGGTGAAGAAACCACCACTCAGAAACCCACCGGACAGCCGGAGCCAAGCATGCTCCCAGGCGAGCTGGGAAGGAGGACAGATATATGGGAACCTTCCTAAATTCATTAGCTCCAAAACAAACTGCGAGAGACTGACAAGTACTGCTTGTAGCTCATAAAATTGTACCCTATAAGCCGGAGATGGACGCATGAGGGAAAGATAGTTTCAGAAATCCCCTACTGCCTTAATCCTGGGGCTGGGGAGCGGGTGCAGAAATCCACAGTGGGACTGACCTGAGCTGGGAACAGTCACAATTAATGGTAAAAGCAGTATCATTTAATAATGTCCTGATCGTAAATGCAGGTGCTGAATGTGTTCTGAGCTGAAAAACCTGATGCAGGAGAAACACTTTGGCCAGTCAAGTTAATAGCTCAGGCTCTAAACTAGCAACATATAATTCCACTCGCACACTGGATCCAGCCCTGTGATATTTCAAAGGATATTTGTAATAGTTTAAAGGCATTACAAGGTGCTGTAAGTTAAAGTGGGAAATGTCTTAATTTTGGCTAGGGACCTTAACAATACAGTGAAAAGCCTAGGTGAGACTCACACGTGGAGTGGGAAATATGCTGCCTATAAAAAGTCAAAAATGGAATCAAGAGAGGTTAAATATAATGGTTGTAACTGAGTGAAGATAGTTTAATTGTCAATTCCGAGAGAAACGTCAACTCCACAATGGAAATATCTATAGAAATTTATAGCAAGGAACTATTTGCCAAAATGTATCCCAGCTCGACCTATGGTCAATGACTGAGATAATTACTGCAGAATGATATTGTCTAACATTGAAAGAAAGAGACATAAAGAGACATCTGCACTGCTAGAAACAGTGATTTCCAAGTTGCCTTCATTAAATAACAAGGAGAGTAAACAGTTAGACCCCAATGGGGGATCACTTGTCCACAACAGGGAGATATTATCCAGGCAAACAGTTTTACTAAAAGAAGAAAAATTATTCCTGCAGTGTTCGGATGAGAACTTTTTTACCAAAACTGCTGACATCTCCTCAGCCCTTGCTAACCACAGGTCAAGGGCAAAGCGGGGCCTCCTGCTGCACACTGCGATCTGCTGCTCCAGCGCAGCCTCACATCTCAGTGCTTCATCCAGACAAACACATACGGACCATTTCGCACTAAAACCTTCCTGCTGTTTCCCAAGGAGACATACAACCTCTGTGAACGTTGTCTTTGAGAGGAAATACCCCTCCTCTCAGCCCCGTGAGCCCCAAGCCGGGCAGGCTGATGGAAGAGAAGAGGTATAGCTTGTCCTGCTGGTACAAACTTCCTGACTGCAGGAACAGGCTGGGAAGAGCTCATCTCCCGTGGCTCCAAGGCCACCGCAACCCTCCTCCCTCATGGCACCTGGCTGTGCACTTCTCTTATGTGAGAACCCACCTTCATTTGACACATCCACCAGGGCTCTGCCATTGCTAATCCCTGTTGCCAGCTAAGCACTCTCAAACTATCCTAAAGCTTCCCATTACTTTCATCTGGCAGTGCCCTGTTTTAATCCCTGCTGACCCTCAGCAGGGTGCCCAGGAGCACTCCAGGCTTCTCCTTCTCCCTGCACTCAGCTCACTCCCACCCCAACAAACCCCTCAGCCCATCTGAACCTCAGACATCCTCCTCCTTGCCTGGCTGTCAAGCTCCTCACGCGCTGCCTGGCTGTCTCTCTCAGTAAGTATTCCTCACTACTGTGCTGGGAGTAAGGGCTCAGACACTGGCTCCATGTATCAAGAGCCACCCACAGTAAAGAGATGACACATCCATAGGAAGAAGAGGAATGCACAGAGAGCCCTAACCCTATTCCTGATGTTCCCACACCAGCCCATCCCTGCAGTAAGGAATGGCAATTACCCTCACTTGACAATTATCCTGAATTTTCTGGCTCATGAGCAGAAAATCAGCCCTATCACTGAGAACATGACCTGTCCTGGGGAGAGCGGCTGCCTCTGGGCAGGGAATCCTACTGGGCAGGACCTGCAGGCTGCCGGTGAGTGAAGGAGACAGGCCAGAAAATGGTAAAATTTCACCTTTTCTTGGGGGTGGAAATGGCAACAGCCCTGGGTGAGTGCAGGCACAAAGGAGCTCCTCTAGCCAGGCTTCCTGGATCCCAACACAGGCACCAGAAGCATCAGGAGACCTGCCATAACCCCAGCATTATCCCAACAAGCACCTCTGTGCCTGCTGGCTGCCAGGATGTCAGGAGGGGAAACTGGGAATGCCCCTCTAACCCCCCATGCTGAGCCTTTATCAGCACTTAATTAAAACTTGACAAGAAGATTAACACACAGAGGGCAGTTTTAATTAACTTAATATCGCATTCAATTTTCCAATTCGTCGCAGCGTACCAGACACCTGCAGATCTTAATACAAGACCAAACCAAAAAAGGGAGCAGAGGAAGGGGCAGGGAGCATGGGAGATGCCTCAGCCAGCAGCAGAAGCACGCTCAAACTTGCTGCTGCTGCACTGCCTCATGTGTGCTCACCTCTGCCTACCTGGAGCTGCCTGTAAGGGATGCTAACAGCCACTACCCCTCACAAGGGCCAGTGGAGCTGATCGAGGGATGTTTGTTTTCCAAAGTGCATTTAAGCAAGCTCTCCTCTTCACTATGCTGCCCATTAGGGAGCTGCTGGAAAAGGCCAAGAGAGGCAAGAAGGGTCCTGGCTGGCTGGGGCTAAGAGAAGGGAACACACGCTGTCCATCCACCTTATGCAGCAATGCAGGGGTGAAGAAAGGGAAGGCATCAATCAAAGCTATCATCACCCCACTTCTCCTGGCTACACTAGAGCAAGCAGCCTGGAGCTGGATGCTTCACCCGGGGAGGAGTAGCACACCAGGGAGGAAAGAGGGTGAGTCCAGCACTGACACGAAGCAGGCAAAGGCATGGAAATACTGCTCTTGTTCCATTGTTCTCACTGCTTTTGGAACAGTTAACTCTCTTGTAACTCTGGGCCACAAACCAGGGAGGTGAAGGAGCTGCCAGGCAGCCATGGTCAGCCCCCCACCTTCAGGGGACATGGCCACAGGCTCCAAGTAAAGACACCTTGGACTGCTGTAGTTCCAGGTTCCTGAATTGCATACACCCTCACGGGAGCAACTCAGGAACCTCTGGATCACCCAGAGGCCCAGGGCTGCTGCTGAACTGACACTGCAGAGGCTCCCGGACACTCAGAACACAGACTGAGAGCAAAGCCGAGATGAAGCAATTGCACAAATTACCACACTGAACCTTCAACTAGTTCTCTGTCAGAAATAGTCTGCCACACACCAAAAAAACCCTGTTATTGTTAACTTTCTCCTTCCATTGTTTTTTCTGGGTCACCTCATGCTTCCCCCCCACTGATTTCCTGACAACCTTGGGAGGAACAATGCAACAACAGAGTATTTTTCCTCTACACATTTACAGCCTCGGCACTGAGGGGGGATGAGGAAAGAGAGTGTCCTTCCCCAGCTCCAGCTCCAACCAGAGCCCTGAATACTCCACAGTGCTGGCATGTTCAGTCAGGGGACAGGCCTCCTCATTTCAGGGTGAAAAGCAAGACTTGCTAATTTTCATCCACTGCTTTGAAGCATATTCACTATTAGATTAGGGAAAGATAATTCAGCTCCAAAAAGAATCATCTCCCAGCCATGCTGTACAGCTCTGCAGTTGATGAAGGAACTCATGCAGTGCTCCAAAGGCAGGTGGACATGTTCTTTTGTGGTTTCTGTACTGTTATTTCTTGGCTACCATTATATTTCTCGATGCTCTGAATTTAGTTAGATGTAATTTAATAAACTGTTGTAGTCTGATTTTCCAGGGAGAGTTTTATTTGGGTTTGGCTGGTGAAGGAAGAGATGTCCTCCTAGTGCCCTTATAAAACAAGATTTCCTTGCTCTTTTTTTGAATCAAATCAAACCCAAAGTTAGATGGGTGCCATGAGACACACAGAAAACAGCAGAGAAAGCTGATATCATCAAATGTCTCCATCTGTCCAAAGCTGCAGTAAGAAGAAAGGAAGCAGCACTCCCTCCTGCAGCAAGCCCAGGAAGACCAAGAGGCTCCTGGCTGGTAAGATCCTGGCCATGTCTGCCTAGGGAGGCCCAGCAACTTACAAAGACACTGTGGGCTTCCCAGCAAAGCCTCTGCTTGCAGGGGTCTCTAATGCAAACTCAGACCATAAACTGTTGGAGAAACATCCTCTTCCCAAGTAACCCAAATCACAGGGCACCCCAGCACCTAAATATCACCCCCAGCTGCAAGGATCTGTCACTGCAGCAGCCTTTCCTCCTCCAGCTTGCATGACTACCTCGGAAGAAAGGCAGCAAGGGAGGAGAAGGGGCCTGGGTGATAACAGGATGGATGGAACCCCTCATGCGACAGCTGATGCCTCCGTCCCCTCTGGAGCAGGGATGAAGGGAGAGATAGCAGCAGTCTCAGCGCTGCCTTGCCAACAGGTTTCCTTCCTGGCCAGGAGCAAGGGGGAGTCAGGCAGCATCAGTCATACTCCCCTTGACCTGCCTGCTGAGATTCCTTACAGAGAAGAGCCAAAATCCCTATCTGATGCTGAATGTTGGGACACAAACAGTTCTTTTCACATACCCTTCACTTGAATACCTACCGGCATAAGGCTGTGACTGACACCAGCCCTCACCACCCCCCTCCTATGTCCCATATCCTACCATTAGCTTTGGGGACCTCCCATCTCCAGCCTATTCTCACAAGGAACAGAGGGATGCAAGGCCATGGGAAATGGCCAAACATTTAAAATGCTTAGTGGACAGAAACAGGCCATCCTGAGTGGGGGTCTCAACCTCTGGTAATATTTCAGAGGGTAAAAGACAGACAGACCTTCCTCCCCCACCTTGTACCAATATGGTGTAGGGTTTAAAGGAGGCTCCCCATAGCGAGGAGCTTCAAAGCTTCGCCAGCCCCTCCCACTGAGTGTCCTCCTGGTTCAGTTCCACCCTCCACATTTAAGTGCCTTTCATCCTTCCTCTTCTTCATCCTCATCATTATTAGGTTCCCTTCCCCCACTCCCGCCCACTCCCACCCTTGCTGGAGACTGCCTTTGGTCAGGAGCCCATTGGGAACCAGCTGTCAGGCGTAGCTGGAATATCCTGGAGAAAACAGCTTGAAAATGCCTCCCCCCCTGCTTCCCCCTCCATGGCAAAGGAAAAAAATCCCACCGCAAAATGGCCCTGCAGATGGAAAAGGCATCTTGAAGGCCACCCTCCTCCTGACCTGCGTGGGTCCACTCGCTGGCTTGATACCAGGAGGTCCTGGGTCCTGACTCCCTTTGGGATCCCGAACCCATCCTGTTTGTCCTCCTCCTGCCAGCGGGACCTTCCTGATCCACAAAGAGCGAGCCCAGGGCCCTTGGCCAGGAGCACTTTGTACTAATGCTCCTTTGTGGACTTCTTTAGTGCACCTCACTCCAGCATTGTTCTTCAGAGATGTTCCTGCCCTCCCCGGCCTGGGGGTTGTTGTTTAAACAGCAGCAGCAGCCACACAAGCTGCTAGCTGTCCTGCATTTCCAGGGTGGTCTGTAATTGCTTCCTGTCCTCTCCAGCAACTGGCTTCATTTGTTTGAATTTCTGCCTAATCTCAGAACTGGGGGAGTTTAGAATGAAAGATGCTTAGTCCATGCTCATGGGTGTTTCCTTGTCCTGGGTCAAGTTTAGCCAGTCTTGGAGATACAGCCTGGTAAAGTCACAGTCCCACAACCAGAAATAAAGCCTGAGCTTAAAATAACCCAGGTAAGTCCCAAATCCCGGTCTTGGTGAGGCTGGAGTCCTCCATTTAGAGGTGCTGTGAGACTAAGGCTTTTTGTGGTCCTTGGATGTGGCAACTGGAGCCCAGGTGTGTGCCGGCAGGAGCAGAAGGGGAAAAAGAAATAGGGGGAAGGGGAGAAATTAAATGTTATTTCTCAGACTTCAGAGCTTTGCTGTTCTTGGTCGTATTACGATATGGGCTGTGCTTGGGGTGGATTTTATCCAGCCAGTTTGCACAGATCCCACTGATTTCCCAGCATGCTGATTCTGTGTCTCTGCGCTGGCCTCTGAGCTCCCATTATACTGCAGCAGGAAAAGGAGATGCTGGGGGCCTGCTGCAAGCAGAGTTGAGCTGCTCTGCAGGCTCCATACCAAACACCCAAAGTTCTCTTTTCTCCCCCTCTCTCAAAAAAAATTAACTTTGGCTTTTTGTTGAGATGGGAAGTGCTGTGGATAATGTCCACTTTCAACAGCATTTCCCACATTGATAAACTTTTAAAGAAAAATGCCCCAGACAGTGCTTCCAGAAATAACATCTTCCAGAGTAAAACCCTTATGGCTCGTCTGGAGCAGGAAACTAAACAGGCTTTGTTTTGGGGGTCTGGTGTGTGACTGAGGCAAAAGGATGGAGGCAAGAGGAATAAGGTATGTGGTTCACCCCTGACCATCAGCCTCCCAGCCACCTCTGCCTCTGCTGTGAGGCTTATGTCAGCTGGCTCTCAGTGTTTCATGGCAGGAGGATGGGAGAGGTATCCTCCTATTTAGTGCCCCTGAGTTCTAGAAGATTTTCTTCCCTTCAGAGAGATTTGAAGGAAATGAAGCCAAAGTGTGTATTTCAGATCTGGGGTACCTGGATCCAGAGCCAGCCAGTTCCCAGAAAGTATGAACCCAGTGAGAAAACGCAACAGATAATGATAGAATCTCCATGGCATGATGCTTCTAGCTAGGATGTGTGTGCGTACCTGGCAATCTTCTCACAGGCCAGAGCTCAACTAGAAGAGGATGCTGAAAGTGGGAGGAAAGGTCACCTGGTGGTTGGGACTCTCAGACTGGAACTGCAGAGAAGGATGAACATGAAAAGGGAGGATTTTGCTATGGGGTGAGATAAAGGGACTGCGGTTGGACTGGGACATGTGTACACTGTGTGCTGGCAGGTCTCAGAGGATAGCCGAGACCCAATTCAGTGAGGCTGATGCTGGTAGGAGTGAATGGAAACCTTGGTTCCTTTTAATACCCCTCTTCATTAAAAGGATGCTGAAGTAGTGAGATGACAGCATGGCACAGGATGGGATAGGCTGGCTTCTTTTTTATCCTGCCCATAGGGTGTTACCAGTCCATACTGTGGGACTCCTGGGACAGAAAGCCTGGAGTTACAGCAGTCACAAAAACAAAGACAGAACAAGCCCATTCCCGCCCCTCACCCCTTTAAATATTTTCCTGAATGGCTTTGCAAGCTGTTCCTGGTCCAGATGCATCTCGCACACACAGTTCACATCTATCCACTGCCTGCTCATAGCATGCATTACATTGCACGGAGCGTACTGAAAATGTATCATTCCTATCTAATTTGAACTGCACGAGTTTTATGTGTTAGGTAATATTTTATATGGCTGCATATACTTTAAATTAATGTTTGGACATTACAATAGATGATGGCTTTTTAATGTCCCTTGTTGCACATAGCCCCCATGGCAGATGCTGTTCAAAAGGTATCTAAAAAATCCCGTAGGCGCTGGCCGCTGTGGTGCAACATGGATGGCCCTTCCCACACCGGAGTGAGGGGCAATCTACCCGGCTGGGCTTTGCCTTGCACGACAGGATCAAGCCTTTGACGCACAGCCTGTATGCCTTTTGGAGCAGACAAGGTGCAAAGCTCACTCTCTCATGCAGTGTCTCCAACAGAGTGAGTCTCTTCTCTGCTTCCAGTTTTGAGATCACACTCCAACAGCTTCAAAGCCCTGCTGCCTCTCTTCCTTATCTTGCCCTCCTCATGCCTCTAGCAGCTTAGTCACTCCCCTTCAGCACTGTGTGCGATGCACTGACCAGCAAAGATGACACAGGCTTTACAGAGGTTCTTCCAAATGAGCACTACTTAGAAGCAAAGCAAGAGCATCCACTTGGGTGTCCTCACCATAAGATCTTAGGTTTGGGCTGGTAGACTTAGATGGCCCAAGTACCCCCCAGCTCCCCTTCTGTTCAGTCTTCTGGTTTTGGCACAAAGTATCACCAATATCCGTTCCCCTTCCTCATATCCATTCCCTCTCTCCTTGCTTGATTACATGCAGTTCTTCATAGAGCTCTGGTCTCTTTTTCTGGCACTCTACTGCTTCACTCACAATCCAGACTGTCAAGAGCTATCTGTTTTCAAAGAGGCAAGCTTCATGCTGTGATGTGAAAAGCAGGGAGGAGCTCAGGTTGGAAGAGAGATCTTCAGCAGTAGAGTGCAGCTGGACCACAGGAAACAACCGGAATTGACCATGGAATCTCCCACTGTCCTTGTCCAGATCACCTAGGCATGACCTTAGCTTTTTTATCTATGAGGACAGGCGTTGAGGTCTGAGACAGAGCCAGGTGGAGCCTGGTGCTTGGTGCCAGACCCTTCACTCAAAGACATCCCCATCTGCTGTAACACCCTGCCCATGATAGGAACATCCCCTGAACAATGAGCCTCAGGGACAACAGAGGCGGAAGCTGTAGCCCTGGCTTTAGAGAAGAGGAAAGCGTTCCCAGCTAACAGACAAGAACCATGTTGCTTTTCTTTCAGACATGGCTGTTTGGCTGCCAGTAATGTATCTGCTAGCTATCGGCTGGTTTTAAAGCCTTATCCCAAAGGGCTGCAGCCTTGCCAAGGCTTTGACGTTGGTGGTCAAGATGGACTTTCTGAACCAACAGAGTGATCTGATTGGTACCAGAAAGAGGTGGGGGAAAGAAAAACATACATGGTTCTTATTACCTGACTTCAAAATCATGGTAATAAACCCCAATTTGGGAAGCAATTAGAAGGGAAGAAGAAGAGCAAAAAGAAAAGGGGGAATGAGAGAGTCGCCTGGCGGTCTCAAGGCAGCCTTTCAAGGATCAGTATTTGGATAAAAGCCAACATATCAGCTCTAATCTTTGGCGTTTTGTTGGACTTAACAAGGACTTTAAAATGAATCCAGTCGCAACTGACGGGCCCCATATGGATCCTGGTTTGAAATCTCCTTCTCAGCATCAAATCAAATAGTCTGGGACCAGAGAGAGCCATGAGGAGACTTTAAGAGGGAAAAACAAAGCCAGGGACCCACACATGCCCTCACGCACACGTGTGCACACTCGTATACACAGGCGGTGCATGAAGACATCATGCTCCGTATCAGTGCAGTTACCACAGACAAGTGGCTTTGTGGCTCCGCAGAGGGGCTGTCTGTGACCATGACGATATCACGACAATATTTCCCTTGATGCCACTCAACTGAGTTGCTTCCCAGACTCTCTGTGAGTTCAATCACACACACAGCTGTAGATTGCCTTCATTTACTGCCTTTTATTTCAAACTTTGATAAAAAAAAAAGTATGGATATTTTCCTTCCCATATAAAAAAAGAAATTAAACAACATTCTTCCTCATCTTTCTCTGAAGCTGGCGCATCTCTCATCTCCCTAAGCTACACCACAATGCGAGAACAAAGGCATCTGACCTGTATCCATGGCAACCCTCAAATTCTACACCTTTGCCTTTTGTACCAAGTACCCCCTCCCTTTGTCTACACACAGACACGCATATGTACATACTCCCTCCGTCTGCATGTACATATGCATATGCATACATGTGTGTATACATAACTTACGCATTTATATTTAAAAGACATTGGTCCTGATTCTCGTAAGATCCCCTGTATCTGCCTCACATGACAACTGAACTCGTGTTTATTCCACGGCGGGGTCTGCCTTCAGGTGACGGCAGGGTTAACGTAAAATCCACTGACGGCCACAAGGTAGCACTTGGTTCAAGGAAGAAAAGCAAGTGTTGAGAGTGGAGAGATGCAGGAGTGTAGTAATGGATTATTGGGTAACACTTGGCATGCCAGGGCAAGAACAGCTGGCCTCTGCCTTTTCATGGCCACTGCCAGGGATTCAAAGGGGCATTCACCTATTCAATTAATGAGTCAACTTGAAGGGAATAGTATCACATCCCTGCAATGAAACAAGTAACAACAACATCCAACCAAACACCACCACCAAAACCAACCAAACAAATAAACCATTTGATTGTTCAAAAGGGATGTGCCAAGTGGGAGCTCTGCTGGATCACATTTTTAGCACCCCTTTTTCAGGGTCATCAGACTCCTGACTGCTTGCCTGCAGCAAACTCTCCTGTTTGTAGACGCTTGTCCTACAAGACCCTTCTCTGAAGCACAGCCTCTGCCTTTGTGTGCTGCTCACTTTGGAAGGATTTCAGTGCTTTGCAACAGCAGCCAGTCACCAACGGGAGTGGAGGACGGCACATGAGAGCATGGAGAATGGCACCCGGCAGGGTTGAGGCAGGGCTGGCAGCCAGGAGCCACGGCACGAAAGGGAAGGTCTCTGCAGAAAGCAGCAGCCCTCGGGTCTCAGAGAGTTTTAAACTCCGCAGGATCCTGGGGCTACAACCACGCACAGAAGCTGCTTTCACTGATCAGCGGATGGGCAGCATCTTGCCTTCTTCAAAGGGTGGTTCTCAAGAGCTTGTTAATTTGGGAAAGGCTGGCACCACCTGGTATGTCATACCCAAAAGCCTGCCAAGCCCCAAGCTCTTGGAAGACACCGAAAATTTGCACAGTAACGATTGCTGGTTTTGTAGTGGCTCTGCAGAAGCAATGAATTTCATCCTGGGAGGGAACATTTAGAGCTGCCACAATTGCATCACAGTGTCCTCTCTCAATGGCTCTAACAATGCCTTCCGCCAGAGGCGAGAAAAGACTGGGTGTTTTAACCCACTTCTTCCCAGCTGCACTACCACCACTGAACCTGGAGAGGTCTTCTGCAAAGGACCAGCTCTGCTCTGCTAAAGATGCTGACCAGAAGGTGATCAACTCCGTGATCTGGTTGAGACATGGTAACAGGCCTCGGGCAAAGAGGGCACGGTCAAACCTTCATCCTCCCTCCCTTTTAAATGCTTCCAGTTGTCAGTTTAGCAATATGAAAACAGCTGAATTGTGGTTATAGACAATGAATGATGCAACAGAATACCTCATGCAGACATAGAAGATTTGCTGCTTATTTCTCTTCAGCAGGAGGGCCGTATGCATGGGACCAGGTCCAAACTTATTGACGTCAACATAAACACTCCCATTGACTTCAATGCGCTTTCATTGGGACCATTATTCCCTGTGAGAAGCCACTCACTGGGAAACCAAGGGATGATCTATATTTCTGTGGGACAAACACAATGTGGCCTTGGTCTTCTGCAGTACCAAGGTGTGACCCACAGAGACTGCAATTCCCAGCATGCTGTACTCTGTTGTCAGACCTCAACAACGACAAGCTGAAGTTCATCTACAGACAGCGCTGATGCTGCTCCCCTTTCATCCAACCAGAAACAAAAATGTCAAACAAGTACAGGCACAGTCATGCTTTGCTTCATTGCTGGGCCAAGTTTTCACAGGAATGGCCAAACTCTTATGTCAAACCTGTCACTATACTGAGGGTGAATGCTGGGAACCCAAGCGGGGATGGCTGGGGAGCAGATGTCTGTTTCTGAGCCCTATGCCTCCAAAAAGCCCCATGTTTCCTGTGCCTCAGTTTCCCCATTAGTAAAGAACATCCACACAAAGTGATGTGACATCGTATTTCTGGGTAAACCATGTCACTAAGGGCAAACTGATCTACCCTCAAGATCTCTCCTCATGGGTGCCCCTTATGATCTCTACTCACAGCCACTCTGACCCCTCATGGCCGCGCCTCATCTCTCCTTAAGACTCCCTCATGCATCATGACCACTGTTCACCCCTCATGGCTACCTGTCACAACCCATAGCTGCCCTTGCTCTCTTCTCATGATCTCCACTACCAATCTCCCATCACAGCTGCCCCTCTCCCCTCACAGACTTTCCTATCCCCTCAAGGCCACTCCTGTATCCGCATGGCCACTCCTTTCCCCTCATGGATGCTTCTCTCCTTTCATGGCCTCCCCTCCCCACTCACGGATGCTCCTTTCCCCTCACAGACACTCCTTTCCCCTAATGCCCCCCTCTCTCCGCTCACAGTTGCCCACTTCCCCTGATGACCGCTTCTCTCCCCTCACGGCCACTCCTTTTCCCTCATGGCAGCTCCTTTCACCTCATGCTTGCCCCTTTCCCATCACAACCATCCCTCTCAGATAACAGCCACCCGTCTTTCCTCATGGCTTCCCTTCTCCCCCCACAGCCGCCCCTTTCCCCTCATGGCTGCTTCCTTTCTCTCTCTTCATGGCCACTCCTTTCCCTTCATGACCAACAGACCCAGAAATTCTCTGCAAAGAAGTACCTTAGCACACAGGCAGTGGGAAAAATCCTGTGTGAAACTGGATGGAAAAGCGGTAAACATTTGTTAGGAGTACCATGTTTCTGCGACTGTCAGTAAACGCAAGAGCAGCACAGGCTTTACTGCAGTATTCCATGCTGTTCTAGCAGGAGCCCAGGGACAAAGCTGTAGCAGGCAAACAGGGTAGGGGGCTGGCAGAAGGTGCAGAAGGACATTCTACAGGGACACAGCAAAGCTGGCTGCACGGCCAGGACAGAAAATGTGAAAGGGCTGCTCTGACCCGGAGGGAGGTGTACAGAAATTTGTGGATGCTGAGGATCAGATGTGGAAAGCGTTTGGTGAGGCCTGGGACCAAAAAGCGTTAATAGGGACAGATGGAGGAAGCTTACCTAACATCTTCCCACTCGTTGGCTGTCTCTGTCTGGCACTATCAGCCCTTTGCTTAACAACATAATTCATATTGGCAGTCAAATTCACACCCACATATCTACAGGGGAAAGCACAGCCCTGACCTGTACTTCCAGTGTGGTTCATCATGTGAGACGTTTCTGTACCTCAAAGAACGACTGGAACAAGGTACTCCCTCAGTGTCATCCACACTAGGCACTTAATTAACCCTTTTCGTGCGTGACTGAGAACCGAGATATAAATAAAGCACTGAGAAGAAGATACCAGGGTAAATTAGAGGAACATCTCTATGGTTCACTGCCTGGGAAAGGCGAGGGAGGAACGGACACACGGTGCTGGCTTTTGGGCTGTGACGCTCTCTGGTACCACACTGTCCACACCTAGGTGAGGGTTATGACAGCCAGCGGCTCTTCTCAGATGTGGGTTATTTCAGAAGCAGCTTCCCTTGTTCTCAGGCTTGTTCGAATGCAATCTAAAGGTGTTTATCGTCTTCATACTGTTCTGTGGTTGAACTCAAGCTATGCTTCCTGGACAGTGGCCCTATTCCAACTTCGGGGATGGAAATGCAGGTCTCTATGCTCTATTCTTTCCTCCATTTGGCAACAAAACATGAAGATTGCTTCGGAGGAAGCAATAAAGAGAAACATTTCACATTAGTGACATACACAAAAAGTATTTTTGGCAGTGTGGTGTGGGAATTTGGCATAGGCTGTTGCTCGTAAGTTCTAGACTCCCTTGTCTACAGCAACAAGTGGCACCTACATCTATTATCTCTGGAGTGCTCATGGGTCCTAAAAGGAGAATCTCATAAAAGACTGATACAGGAACTGATGGCGCTCCAGGGTACTTTCTTTAAGGAAGAATCCTTCTTGAGTCCCTAAAAATGGTTAACTCCAGGAGATGTGGATACTGTCCATGGTTTTGTTGGCATATTGCTAGTTTTCTGTGCTTCCTGGAAAGACATGGCTATTTCACACCCAAAAGGGACTACAGCAAACCATGTGCGCTCAGTTGAAGTGTCTGAGGAGACAGCCCTTGCCGTGGCTATTGCTGCATTTGGAGATTCTTTTGCATCAGTGTGGAGCAGCTTCTTGCAGCATTCTCTGGGGACCATAGTTTCAAATGAAAACAACAGCCAAGAGGAGCCAGAGCTCAGTCCTTGCACCAGAACTGCAAGTACTGTAAATTAACATCTCTATTGTTTTCTCCTTGATTTTAGAACTAAAATTGAAGCTTATGGACCCTACTCCTTTCCTCACCCAGAGGAGTGATAAAGAAAGGATTATTCCCGCCAAAAACATCAGACCTTGATGGCTGTTATTTAATGTAAGAAAAGGGAATAAACCAAATATCCAGTTCCCTGTCTCCAGTTCAAGATACACCTTCAAATCTGAGAACTTGGGAATCTCTGGCAGGGTTTCATTTTTGCTAGAAAAACAAACAAAAAAATGTTGTTTTCTGGCCAAAAAGCCCAAGCTGTTCATTTCTTCCCTCTGTTTTTCTCTTTCCTTTTTTTTGTTCTAGGGCTGTTTCTGAGCAGCTAGGCGAGGAGGACACGCTGTATAAACATGGTACCAGCAGGGTGTTTGGAATGCTTCTCGCTCCGGACCTCCTCCCCACAGAGGAGGCTGGCAGGGTGGAGGAGTCATAGAGCAGAGGGCAGGGAGAAGGCAGCTTCTCTTTTCTGCTTGCGTGTCCAAATCTTCCCAGCTGAGGAAAGAAACTGGTGTACGCTGGTCTTTTTATTTAGCGTTCTCTTCTTTGCTTCCCCTTTCATCCCCATGTGTCAAACAGCTTGTAGGCTTTATTTCAAGAGGCCAAGGAATCTGAACTACAGGCCCAAATACCTCAAGCATCTTTTGATATATAAAGCCTTGAAGCAAAGTTCAGTGGTGCCTACAGCCAGCACGCTGACAGCTGGTAGCTCAGGAGACCGTGGGCCATAAAATGGTCCTCAGCAATTTCTAGATGGAGAGCAGGCTATGGGGAGATGACCTGGTTTCTGATCAGGGAAGGAAGGTGTCACCATATGACCAGAGACAAGCCTGTAAGAGAAAAGTTCACCTTCATAGGCAGGCTCTGGAAGTCACAGAGTGTCGGGTGTGTGGTCAAGTCTATCCACTTACATGGAAAAATATGGTTATTATTTTGGGCTCAGTCTTGTTTTTCTCAGCCCAAAAGTGGCCAGTGTTGCTTCAGAGTGATAAAGAGTGTGGCATCATGCTGCAGCATGGCAACTGACAGTTCCCTGCTACCCTGAGATTCGCCCAGCTGCTCCTCATCCCGTCCTGTCAGCTTCTTATTTCTCATGAGCTTTCTCTCATTGTGCTTCTAGGTTTGCAGAGTAACTGCAGCTAGAGGTACGTATCTGCAGATCCCCCTGTGTGCGAACACAGAGAAGTGGCAATAATCTCTTGGGGACCTCAGTCTCTCCTCTTGCCACTAGGAACTGATGGCTTCAAAGACCAGATGGGTGCACGCATTGCATTTCAGGCCGCTCAGCTGTGTGCCAGGGCATGGTATGCTCCCATATGAGGGCCATCCTCCAGAACCAGCTCAGAAAGCGAGCTGATTTTCCCTTGCACCCCTGCAGGAGCCTGAGCAGGAGAGGGAAGACAGCTCTGCTCCCTGGGGCCTCCTACAGTGCACGCAGAGCTTGACTCAGCTTAGGAGGGTTGATTTTAGCACGCTGCTGACTGACACCTGCTTGCCAGTCTGGCCAGAGTTTGGGCTGGCTCATTAGGGAGTCACTGTCTTTCCCCCACCTATTAGTGTTGTGTCTGGCCCTGTGCTCTGCATGTACTGTTCTGCATTGCTGCCCTCCAGTGCAGGTGCCTGAAGTATCTTCTCTACCCTTGGGCAACTGAGAAGTACGTAAATGTCAGTCTTATTTGCAATGCAATAATATTTCAAGACACTGAGGTCATTATGTATTAACCTGGCAATGACACTGTTTAATCTTCCCAAGAGGTTGGAATCAAAGAGAAACATATCAAGCCCATTCCCAGGAGTGTGTCCTGCATTTGTGGTTTTATAATCAGAAGAATGTAGCCTGTGTTTGTACTGTGCTAGGTTAGGAAAGGGCTTTTTTCAGTCATTTGTTTATTCAGAGGTTAATGCATTAGCTGTAAGGAACCTGCAAGCAAGGGCACAGAAGAGGAGCTCCTTCTCTGTCCATGATGGCTAACCTGACAAAAACAGTGGTGGTTCAGGTGAGCAGCTGCAAGTGCAGTGCAGTGCTTTTTTCTGGTTACTTGAACACCTTTCGCTGAATAAAGAGACTGGAAGAACTGGTGGAAGCTCCAAAAGGGTAGTCACAGTCCTGATGCAGAGGCAAAGGCCTCCTCCTCTCTCCTCCCAGGGTGCCAGTGCTGCAGCTCCTACTGTCCCTGCGTTTTGCTTTTCTTTCCTCTGAAGATGTCGAGCTGTCAAACTTTTGCACCAGAGTTGGTTACAGAAGGGCATCAAGGTCTGACATATCTAACCTAACTACTGCCATATACATGTCTTTCCTCTGTTCCCTTACACATAACATACTAAATAAAAGTTTGAAAATTATTTTAGAGGCAAGGAAGGCCTTCAGCACAACTCTGCCTGTGCCTGGAAATTCAAGCTAAATTAGCCATCTCCTAAAGGAGACTTTAGCAGTGTTAAACAGATGTAGGGCATGATCTTTGTCAGCTCTTCTGATGCCCTTTGTTGGTCGTCTTCTGTAAGCTCATGCCTGTTTTTTAAGGCACGAATGGAAATGATTCTGATCCTCCTCACAAATACCAAGAGGATTCCTCTGGCTAATGTGATTACAGAGGAGACCAAACAGGGAGATGGACTCTAAGAGACAAAGCTCTTGGTTAAACAACATAGATGTCTCAAATATTTGCTAACACTTGCGAACACAAATATTTACGCCAGCAGCAAGAGCCAAGGCATATTTTTATTTCAAGATATATTAAATGTTTCCTTGAGTGTGCAGAATTCGGAAAAGAGCTCTTATATCACTCGCCGGCTCATTTTCCAGGCCACTGAATGCACTCACTTATTTGGCAAATCTTGCCATTAACAGTTCTTTCTCATCCGATTTTACTGACTTTCGTCCTTTCCCTGAGAATCCTGTGCACGGAAGGAGAACGAATGTATTTTTTTCCCCTCCAGCAAGTAAAACAGTGTATCAGATAACAAAATCTCACTGCCAAACCAGATTATTTGTTGTCCTCCATATTGTTTGTGACCTGCTTACTTCTGTTGTGCGAGGGGAAGACTGGAAGTAAGGTCACCAGTCTGAGGCAATATGTGGACCTAGTGCAAGCACGGAGCCTAGTGAGTGTGCTGGAGCGATGCCTCGCTCATGGCATGTTCCCGAGGCCCAGTGCTTGCCAACCGAACGGCCCCATTTCCAGAGGGATGCCCAGCCTGGAATTGTGGCTGCACAATAAATGGCACCGGTTTTTGGAGGTGTGCATTCACAGGTAGAGAACCCCCAGCCATGCTGCTGCTGCTAGTACCCCTGCTCCTACACTGCTCTGCAGTCCCAGGAATGCCTCTGAAGCTAAGACGCTGTAGGAAAGAGCTCTGATCTGTCTCAGACAGCTGCATTCCCCTTATAAAACAGTATATTGTGCTAACAATAAATGTGAGGCTTATTTACAGTCTCAAACACTGGCAGACTGAAAAAGGGAAGAAACAGGCAGTTCCCTCACAGAGAATCATGGTCACCCCTTTCCCCTCATGGCTGCTTCCCTCCCCTCACAGCCACTCAATTTTCTTTCATGGCTGTCCCTCATCCCTCATAGTCGCTCCTCTCCCCTCATTGCTGATCCTCTCTCCTCAAGGACACTTCTCTTTCCTCACAGCCTTCCCTCTCCCCTCATGGCTGCTTCCCTCCCCTCATGCCCGCTCATGTACCCTCACAAACGCTCCTTTCCCCTCTTGACCACCTCTCTCCCTGCACAGCCACTCTTTTCCCCTCATGGTTGCTTCTTCCTCCCTCTTGGCCACTCCTTTCCCCTCACAGCTGCTCCTCTCCCCTCATGGCACACTCCTGTCCCCTCACTGCTGCTCCAGTCCCCTCACAGCCACTCCTGTCCTTCATGGCCGCCTCTCTCCCCTCACGGCTGCTCTTTTGCCCTCACAGCCACTTCTCTTTTCTCACAGCCGATTTTCTCCCCTCAAGGCGGCTCCTTTTCCTCCATAGCCACTTCTTTCTCCTCATGGCTGCTCCTCTCCCCGCTTAGCCCCTCCTTTCCCCTCATAGCCACCATTTTCCCCTCATGGCTTCTCCTTTCCCTCCATGGCCACTCCTCTCCCATCATTCTTTTCCCCTCACAGCTGCTAACCTCCCCTCACAGCCACTCCTTATTCCTCATGGCTGTCCCTCCCTCATCACAGCCATTCCTCTCCGCTCCTGGCCACCCCTTGCCCCCCACAGCCACTCTTTTCCTCTCATGGCATCCCCTCTCCCCTCATGGGCATTTTCTTCCCCTCTCAGCCATTTCTGTCGCCTCACAACTACTTCTCTCCCTTCACAGCCGTTCCTTTCCCGTCATGGCCGCCCCTCGCCCTCACAGCCACTCCTCACCCCTCATGGCCGCCCCTCGCCCTCACAGCCGTTCCTTTCCTCTCATGGCTGCCCCTCGCCCTCACAGCCATTTCTTTCCCTCATGGCCGCCCCTCACCCTCACAGCCGCTCCTTTCCCCTCATGGCTGCCCCTTGCCCTCACAGTCACCCCTCACAGCCGCCCCTCGCCCTCACAGCCATTCCTTTCCCCTCATGGCCGCCCCTCACTCTCACAGCCATTCCTTCCCCTCATGGCTGCCCCTCTTCCTCGCAGCCGTTCCTTTCCCCTCAT